>JBAWJQ010002090.1:0-91343 GCA_037783105.1 Bactrocera zonata | reverse complement strand
TTGCCGCGAATTTGATATTTGTTTCTAGTTACAAATACATACATACCTTTTATACAAGTAATAATATATAAAATATATTTATTACCACGGTCAGCGAACTTTAAAAAAAAGCGTCAAAACGGAACAAAAAAATCAAAGCATACTTATGTATGTACATGGAGGATATCCATATTCAAAATTAACATATTTGCGTATGTGAATTTATACCAGTGGTCGGCATTTCTTAGCACAATTGTGCAAACTAACTTCACACGTACGCTTACGCTCTATCGTTCAGTCGTTGTCGAGCCACCAACGAATTAACATCGCGGAAGACTATAGCGCAAAACCAAATATGCCCTGCGAGAAATATTTTATGATTCTAAATGCCTTAGGCGCCATGCAATGCTTTTTATGTTCAAAGTCTTTTAAAGATAATAGGGAATATATTCTTAAAAGACATTTTGTTAATTTTCATTATACTATTAATTAATTAATAATTTTAATTCCAATTTCTCACTGGGCTACTTTTTTTTCGTGCTCACCAACACAGTGACAGATCCTCTCATGCCGACCACTGATTTATACATATATATGTACATACTTATAGTGTATACATATGTGCATACATCTATTACTTATCGTAAATTCCTTTTTGGGTTCTTTTTGAGCAGACGTATGCAGATGCAATTAACAAAACATTTGCATACATACTTACATATTTACAAATACATAAAAACTTTATACTTATTTAGTACCATTGTTCCGCGCATTGCACATACGTATTAAATACATATGTACATATGTATATATTATAACAATTGTGCGAAACTATAAGGGAAATGACAAAGAGGCATACAAACATCCCTGCCAACCACGGCTACCCGTTTGTGACAAATATATCAATACAACTACACATTTGTTCTCTATACACTAACACCAACGCACATTTTCGGGTTATTTTTTGTTTACCTAAATGCGATGAAAAAAAGTTTGTTTCATTTCTTGATTTATTTGAATGAGTGCGAAGGAGAAAACATAATTGTCAATAGTGACAATAGAAAATTCCAAAAAGGGTAATAAAAAAAACAATTGAAAGACGCATGTCGTTCGTGATCGTACCATCGTAAAGGAGGTTCGTACAACAAGAAGGTAAGTATATGAATTTTATGTGATTTTTTAACAATATTTTGAAAATAATTACTTCATTTATTTTTATGGCATTGGAAATCAGAACTGAATTGGCAGTAGCAGCAGCAGCTATATCATCAAAAGCGGCAAATATCAATTGTTAAGTAAGTATGTGAAAAAAGTGTGCGTACTTTGAAATTGGACTGCGCAGTCCAAGATAATACGCAGAAATAAATACATACATATGTACATATGTATGTATGTACATATGTATTTTATGCGTTTAAGGCGGCCTGCGCAATCCAATATAATATGTGAAAAGTAATGTTTGTTTTATATTTTAAACGATCAAATAATCGTTTTCTTTTCTTTCAGATGTTATTATTATTTTTATTTAATTATTCTTTCTTTTCAGATTTTATCACAATATTTAATTAATCTTTGCTTGCAGAGTAAATTTGATTTGTATATAATATATTTTATTTTTTCAGATAATATTAATCTTTTCTTTCAGATATTATTATCATTTTTACAATTAATCTTTTTCTTTTAGATATTACAAATTCAATGTAATTATTATTTATTTTCAGGTTTTATTACCTTTACTTTATATTCAGGTATTTGTCTTTTATAATATTTTTCCACTCTTTTATTTTCAGCTATTAATAATTATTTTCTTTAATTAATGTTTTTTCAGATGAAATTCTTTTTTTAAATTAAATATATTTTTATTTATGAAATGTTAGCAATATATTAATTTTTAATTAATAATTTAAAAATTAAAAATTTTTCTTTGAAATTTTAATAAATTTTTAAAGTAGGAATTAAAAAATGCAACCCTGCATCTGCTGTTTAAAATACAACTCTGCATCAGCTGTTTAAAATGCAATGGGGATATTAGAGCAGGACAGATATACCTTTTTATATGACACTGCTGAATGAGCGCAACAGAGATGTATGATCACATGTATACGTACGTGTGAGGGAAAAATACGGTAAAATATTCGCTCGGCCTAAGACACACTCTATATGTTTACCCCCACGTTAACCTCCATGCTACCCACTGATAATCTGGTTTTTTACCCGCTCATGGTTGGCAGGGATATAGCATAACTATATGCATTAGTGTGTGTCATTCCGAGGCAACCTTTTTTTTCAACTGAAAAACTGCTCACTGAAAAGAGCTCATCTTTTGAGTGTCTTTTTTCACATTTTCGAAAGTTTTTAGCCTGTTTTTCAGTTGAAAAAAAAGGTTGCCTCAGAATGACACACCCTAATATGCATATAAATATATACATATGTACGTATTTTTGGGTTATTGTTATTTTCTTTCTTTTTGCGTTCTTATCTCAAAAGATACTCGTACTAAAAAATAATACACAAATTAATCGCAAGTATATCGCAGATACGTTTAACTGATACACGGTAAAAAAATATCAATAATTATATTAATATATTTTGATTTTGACGATTTATGCGATGAATATGCGTTCGCAAATTTATATTTATATAAATTAATAATAAAAATTTCAATTCTATTTTTCTTTTCATTTTTATTTACACATTTGCTCATATTACCAATTATTTTAGTTGCACTTCAAAGCAAAACATTTTTAAGCTCTATAAATGCAATCTGAGAAATCAAAAGAGGTTAAACCAAGAACAGCTCAATTATTGGAAATTTCCACCCAAAATGGTTTGATGATGATA
This sequence comes from Bactrocera zonata, assembly GCA_037783105.1. Lineage (NCBI taxonomy): Eukaryota > Metazoa > Arthropoda > Insecta > Diptera > Tephritidae > Bactrocera > Bactrocera zonata. The sequence goes on along the minus strand of JBAWJQ010002090.1, from coordinate 88,523 downwards.
AATCACAAAGCAGGGTGCCAAACAAAAAATAACCCAAGATAATTCATTGTCAAGGCTCATAACTGAAAGTGACAGTTTTGTTAGATACTGCACAAGATTTACTGCTTCCCCTATTAAAGAAAACAAAGAATCGGTTCTAAATTTAAAAATTCAAAGCATAGATAGCATATGGGCACGCCTTCTGGCAGCATACGATACAGTACTAGATACTGACGATGCTGAACTCCCAGAAAACATAAAAACTTCGGTGTCAGCTAAATATAAAAACTGCCTCGGACAATACGAAATTAGACCAACGAAATTTATTAAGGCCATGTAGAGCCACTACTCATCCTCCTAGATTAGTTACGACTTAAAAAGAAGACCTACATACAGGTATATTCTTGAAAATACCAGCTTGTGATACAGAAGTTTTTCACGGAGGTTATGAGCAATGGCCTTCCTTCCGGGACATGTTCACTGCTGTATACATAAACCATCCCAAACTTTCACGAGCTCAAAAGCTGTACCATCTCAGGTACAAAACAAAAAGGGAAGCAGGCAGTATCGTCAAGCGTTTCGCTTTAAATGACGAAAACTTTAATCTGGCTTGGGAAGCATTGGTCGAGAGATACGAAAATGAAAGAATATTGGTAGACAACCAAATAACAATTTTAATGAATTTACCAAAAATTCAACAAGAAACCAGCCAATAATTTCAAAAACAATACTCGACAGTGACTAATTGTTTATCTGTGTTAAAAACACAAAAGATTTCCACAGAATCCTGAGACCCAATCTAAAACTTTTTTAAACCCCAAACCAGCAATAATATACAATATAATAGAAATGAAACATTTGTGTCAAATCAAAAAAATCATTGGCAATCATTATGTGAAATGTGTAAAGGGGGTCACAATATAAGATCTTGCGAGAAGTTTAAAAAAATTTCTGTTTCAGATAGGAACAATCTTGTCCGACAACATAAGCTTTGCAACAACTATCTGTCCAATTCTCACGGGACAAAATACTGTGAAAGCAAATTCAATTGTGTGTACTGTGAACGAAGACACCACTCATTGCTTCATATTACAAATTTTCAAAATATGAAGCAAAATCAATTTCATAAAACCACCGGGTTAGTCACTACAACCAAAAGTGGTAATCCCGAAAAAAGGGAAGAACAACTATGTTGCTCTAAAGCAGCTAAAATTCAAGCTCTTCATTCTTTACCCACTGCGGTCATTGCTATTGAACATACTCGTTGAGGAGAGTTATTCAAATTAAGAGCATTAATAAATTAATGTTCTCAAAGATCCTTTATATCATCTAAAGATCAAAAGAGCATTAATAAATTAATGTTCTCAAAGATCCTTTATATCATCTAAAGATCAAAATCGGCTAAAATTGTCAGTCAAAAATTCAAATTTCCAAATTTCGGGAATGGGCGGAAAAATTATACAAAATTCAAACAAAATGTGTCCAATCACCATAGTCTCCCCAAACGCGGATATAAAAGTAGATGCACAAGCCATCGTTCTACCGCAACTCACAAATTTGTTTCCAAGCTGTGAAGTAAATAAAAAGCAATGGGAAAAATGCTCATATCTCAAATTAGCAGATCCCAACTGCCATACCCCATCACAAATCGATTTGATATTAGGTAGTGATTTAATGCCTCAAATAATTCTTGAAGGTATAGAAAAAATATCCAATAAATTGTTAGCTCAAAATACAATCTTTGGTTGGATATTAAGTGACCAAGTCACAGAAAAAATTAATTCCTTTACAACTGAAGTTGAAAATATTTCAAACGAATATTTAAATAATGAACTCAAAAAATTCTGGGAAGTAGAAGACTTCTCAAACTACTCAACTTTAAGAAGATGCATGCGAAGCCTACTACAAGACACAACAACAAGGAACGAACATGGTAGTTATTTTGTGCGACTACCATTCAAACCAACTTTCCCTGAAACCATTGCTCTAGGCTACTCTAGAATATCAGCAGTCCATCAATTTCTAAGCCTGGAAAAAAGCCTGATAAAGAAAAGTGAGCTTAAATCAGCATATGATAATGTGATGGATGAATATCTAGACCTCAATCATATGGAAGAAGCTGTACCATAAGAAAAAGTATCTAAAGGTAGATATTTATCTCTTTATCTGCCAGATCACGGGGTAATAAGACCTGATAAAATCACGGAAAAAGTATCAGTGGTTTTCAATGCCTCAAAGTGTAAAAGCTCGGGCAAATCACTCAACGACGTACTATATACTGGCCCAACCTTACGACCTGATCTCATGCTGTTACGAGTAATACTAAATTGGCGCATGTTTAAATATGTTTTTAATGGGGATGTAGAGAAAAATGTACAGACAAATTCTAGTACATAAAGATGACCAAGATTTCCAACGTATAGACTTCCGCAAATCAAGAAATAGTCCAATCAGCGACTACAAACTTAAAACCGTCACCTTTGGCGTCATTTGCACACCCTATTTGGCGATCAGGACACTGCATGAAGTGGCAAAAACAAATGCAACAAATTAGCCTTTAGCATCTTCTGTGCTGCAAACACAAACATACGTGGGCGACGTACTATCAGGTAGCCACAGTCCGTCATTAGTGTGCGAATCACCATCTCAAGTGATCAAAGCACTAAATTCAGCTAGATTCCCCTTAAAGAAAATTACATCAAATCATCCCGAAATAATAAAAAAACATAAAAAAGGAAAACTTTTTCGATACAGATTTCTTTAAATTTGAAACGGCCAGTACAACAAAAACCCTAGGGATTCAATGGAATGCGATAACAGATCAATTCTCATATACAATTGAGTCAATATCTGCAATGTCCGCCACAACTAAACGCCAAATACTTTCATCGGTGGCAAAACTTTTCGACCCCGCAGGATGGCTTTCGCCAATAATGATTCAAGCAAAAATCCTCATTCAAGAATTGTGGCAAGATGGCACTGAATGGGGTGAACAGGTAAAATCTGTAAGTTTAACAAAATGGTTTCAATTTACTAACAACTTGCATAGTATATCAGAAATTCGAGTCCCTCGATGGGTAAATTTCACCCCTAACATTAACACAGAATTACACGGTTTCTGTGATGCCTCTGAAAATGCTTATTGCGCAACAGTCTACGTACGCACTCAGTACGATAGTAAATTATCTGCACACCTCTCGGTAGCCAAAGCCAAAGTTGCACCTTTGATCATAAAATGTATGTCAGACTCAGAAATAGTTTTAGCATGGTTAGAAAAACCACCCTATAGCTGAAAGACCTATGTATCCAAACGAATATCTGAAATTTTAGACTTAGTTGACCCAACAAAATGGCAACATGTTGCAAGTGCAGATAACCCAGCTGATCTTGGGACAAGAGGTTGCAAGCCACTGCACCTCACCAGCACTACACTCTGGTGGAATGGTCCAACATGGCTAACATAATCACAAGAATTCTGGACAAAGTCTCCCGCTCGGAATATAATACCGCCGGAAAGTCGGAAAATTTAAAATTTTCATATGACTCTAGAAGAGGATGATATTCTCCACAGATTTTCATCATTTCCTAGAGTACTAAGGGTAGTCGCTTATATGCACCAATTCATTCAAAGACTAAAAAAATGAAAGGAGTACCAAATGATCCTTGCGTACAACTCTAATTCTAATATTATATACACAAATTCGCTATTTCAGCAAAGAGAAAACAAAGTTGCTCGAAAGACGACCACTCGAAAAGGGAAGCTCTTTTCTCGTCTTGAATCCATTCTTGGACGCTAAGGGATTAATAAGGGCAAATGGAAGATTAGCGAATTCCAGGCTTAGTTACAACAAACGGCATCCCATTATTATACCTGAGAAATCCCTCATTTATTTTTAATATATCTTCACCAGCTTACACTACATGGTGAGCATCGCTTGATGCAGCAAATGGTCCGACAAGAATTTTATATACCGCGACTAAAGCCTCAATTTAAAAAGACGATTTTTATATGTTAACAATGTACCTTGTACAAACATAAAATGCGTACGCAGATCATGGCCGCTTTACCACCTGAACGCTGCAATTATGCTCTACCCTTTACTATTACTGATTTTGCTGGCCCTTTCCATATAAAGGCCTCGATGTTAAGGTCTTCTTCATTTAGAAAAGGGTATGTGGCTGTCTTTGTATGTTTTACGTCAAAGGCAGTACACCTCGAGCTATAGATATTATGTAATTTAAATGTTTGCGTTATTTAAGTGTTTATTCTGAATTACTTTGCACGTTTCTTAAATTTTACTGAGATGTTATTTGTTATGTAAGTTCTTTTTTTTAACAAGTGTTAAACCCGCTTCAAGATTTTTTTAAATTTGCATGCAAAAAGATACAGTCCTGGGCGGCAAACTTTCGTTTGACATATACAAATTGATTAGCCGTTACAAAAGAAAATTAGATGGAATTTGCATTTACATATATGAATACAATTTTACAAATAACTTAATTAAATAAAATAAGCGAATTTTAAGATAAAAAACAAGATTAGATTAGGAAATCAACACCTTTTATGATTTCAAATACATTCAGAAAAACCTCACCACCGAGAAATCTAAAAACAGGGCTGCATTTTATTATTAAGAACTCACTACAAAAAGAATATCTGAATATCAGATCAATATCAATATGGCATTTAAATCACCTATTAGTAAATATGTATCATTAGTAAATAATTTCCTTTATATTAAGCAACAATATTTATAGTTTTTGTTATTTAATAAAATAAATTTGCTAAGTATTTACTACCTCAATTTATACAGCCCTGCGTTGCTACCACTGAAAATCCAAGATGGCCGCTATTCACCCCCCAGAAAGCTACCACGAAAAGGTTTTCTACTGTATATATTCCGATTTGCACGCTTTGTCGGACGACGCGGATTTCCCTTAAAGATTATGAGCGACAACGGGAAAAACTTTATCGGAGCTCAAAAGCTACCGAGAAAGAGTTTATAAACTTAATGAAAGAAGTCTCCCCTGAAATTGTTAAAAAATATGCACCTCAAGGGATCGATTGGCAGTTTATACCTCCAAGTTCTCCACACATGGGCGGACTCTGGGAATCAGCTGTAAAAAGCTTTAAGTACCATTTAAAGAAAACGGCTCGGATCGAAGCCGTATTAAATTCAATACCTCTATCTCCACTCTCCCAAGATCCCTCCTTATCTTACACCTGGACACTTCCTCAGAGGAGCTCGTCTTCTCGCCATAACGGAGACAGATGGAGACTCACTCACTTTAATAAATCGATGGGAATAAATCAATATTCTACATCACGAACTCAGCCACAGATGCAAGGAGGACTATCTTAAAGATATCCATAAGGGATATCGATGGAAAACGATCCAGAAGGAACCCAATACAGGCGAATGCGTCATCATACAAGACGAATTCCTTCCTCCAACCGAATGGCGACTAGGCCGCATTGAGAAGATACATCGGGGACGAGATGGTCATATAAGAGTAGTAGATGTATGAACATAAACTGGTCTACTAACTCAACCACTAGTGAAATTGTGTATCCTTCCAAATACCGAAGAACCGGTCACTGAAACCAAGCGAACGCAAGCGCATAAATAACATCAAGCAATAATTAATTCAAAATACACCGTTTTACAATCCGTCCGTACAAACCAAAAGCCTAATGAAGAGTAGAGTAATATGAAATATTAAACTAACTTGAGTAGATACACACTAGCTACCAGGGCCTACGGTGCGATTAAATGTTGACAATTCTTTTTTTTTATACACTTAACATATTGATATTGTAATATGTTTTTTTAACGTTTCCGATGTTAATTTCATTTAGTAGAGTTGACGGTACAGTGGTACCAAAATTCTTTGCTCGAAGCGCCGATAGGTTTGGGCAATAGTCGAGGATGTGTTGGACAGTTAGGCGGTTTGGACAATACGGGCGTACAGGTGGAGTCTCACATTGAAGAATAAAAAATATATTTAATACATATCGATAAAGGTATAATAAATATATAAATAAATACATATATGTATATAAATCTTATATACAGGGTAGGCCATTTAAAGTTGACCCATCTGGCAACGCTGTAACTTTTAACAGCGCTGACAAATCGGCTAATGTCATACCGCGTTAGAAGCGTCATTCGAAGACAATTTATACCATGGAACAGTACACTCCAAAAGAACGCGCTGAAATTGTTCAGCTTTATATTCAAAATAACTTTTCAATTGTGTTAACTCAACGTGCGTTTCGCAAAAAAAAATAAAGTGAAAAGTGCTCCAGTTAAGAACACAATTAAGTCTTTATACGCAAAATTTGTGAACACCGGTAATCTCAGTAATGCCAGTCATGCATCCAGACAACGCACAAGACGTTCTGATGAAAATATCGAAGCTGTACGAGCCAGTATTGAGGAGACTCCATCGACATCGCCGCTCTCAGGAATTAGACATCTCTCGCACCACTCTCCGACGGATAATTCATAAAGATTTGAAGATGTTTCCATATAAAATTCAAATGGCACAAAAACTAAACCCAGCTGATTATCCGCGACGCCTTAATTTTGGCAAATGGGCAAATGGGTCAACTTTAAATGGCCTACCCTGTATAACAATGAATCGCAAAATGTGTTGCTAATGGCATAACTCAACAATGCCTGCACCAATTTAGTCGATTTTTTTTTTGAAATGCTCGTTGAGGTTCAAGGATAGTTTTTACGGCAAGAAAATTTCAAATAATTGCCGGAGAACCTAAAAATAGCTCTTTTCTTTTTCCCATACAAACGAATGAATGTTTGTTGGTTAGTAACGCTAAAAGAACGGCAAGGACACCAATCTTGATGAAATTTTCAGAGGTTGTTCTCTGTGGATCGGGGAAGGTTTAGAAATAAAACAAATGTTGAAGTAAAGAAAGAGCGACCCTTTGTACTAATAAATACAACTCTGTAATATCATATGTTTATGCTGAATTAATGAATAAATATGACCTCCCTCTTCCGGTTTGTATTTCTCGCTAAACAGGTTATTTTATTCCACTGTGTTAAATTACATCACAACTTCAACAGGTTATGGGTCTATGACACAAAATATTAAAGACAATTTTTCGGAAATCGTGTAAAGTAAATGTTTTGGTATCTGTTAAACGCGAATTAATTATTTTTAACGATGATTTCGGATTTTGTTGCTTGAAAAAATGGCGACAAACGCGGTAGCTTTCCCGTTCGAAAAATTGAAGGGGCGTGAAAATTTTGATACTTGGAAGCGCCACGCGAAATCATATCTAGTGATAAAAAACTGCTGGAGGGTAGTTGAAAAAGAACTACCTGCAGAAATTTCGGACAAGGATAAAGAGTGGGATTAGCGTGCATTGGCTGAAATAACCTTAATGATAGAACCAAATAATTTTTCTCACATTGCCACAGCTGAAACGGCACATCAAGCGTGGAATGCATTGTTCTGTGCGTACGAAGACACGGGTCTTACGCGGAAGGTAGAACTTTTGAAGCAGTTAGTGCAGTGCAAGCTTAGTGACTATGTATCAGTGCAAGATTATGTGAATGCTGTTGTGATGACGTCATTTAAAGTCAAAAACGCTGGTCTCAATATAGACGATGAGCTGACAGCTTCGTTAACGTTAGCAGGTCTATCGGACGAATTTCGCCCACTCGTACTTGCCGTTGAAAATACGCAAGAGAAACTCACCATCGCTAGTGTAAAAAATCTTCTGTTGCAAGACGTAAAATTTGATAATTCAAATAAGAGTGGTGAGAATGTACTGTATTCGAAAGAAAAATCAAATTCGAAAGTGAGTTCTAATAAGTTTCGATGTCATTCAAGTAAGAAAATTGGTCATTTTGCTCGTGATTGTCCTAATAAGACTAAGCAAAATTATAACAATACAAAAAACAGAAATATCAGAGAACGTATATCTATAGAGAAGGTTCACGATATCAAAGATTTAGGGATATTTCAATTTTGGGATATTTACTGTTTTGGATGAGTGCATTCCACCACAGAAAATTATTAGCGCATTTCACCACTTAACATCAGGGGACACGAAAATAGCAGAATTGAGCATTTTCAGTGTTGAATGAGAAAAATAATGATAATTCCAATGTTAAGGAATGTACGCTTACAGATTCCCTTTTTTACCATGCGCAAACGATGCTGCATATAACTTATAGATCGGTATACATATACATACATACATATGTATTTCATATGAAAGCACATAAGTATGTACATATGTACATATTTTAAAATTGAGCTATTTTATGATGAATTCCATAAAATCTTTGCAAATACATGTACATATATAGTAATTCAATAAAATTAAATACTACCTATATGCATTTTATATAGGTTCGGTACGACATACATATGCATGTATATTTATATATTTAAATAAATATTCGCTTTGGTCAATAAACCTTTCGATATCATGTTAAAAGACCAAGCGGTCGCACATTTGCCCATATATAATTATGTTTCCATGTAAACAAATATAAAAGAACCATACGCATAATGTTTGTAAATTTGTCTACATGCAACAAAAGTATGTAAATATGTACATTCAATGCTTCATGCGAAATTTCCGTTGACGCGGACAACCAATGGCGAAGCGCGTTGTTTGCTTTCATGTCAACGAGTCAATCTGTCGACACAGCATTGTGTTGTTGGTAGAAAATCCGAGCTGTGCCGAAAAAATAAGCAAACGATCGTCTATTGTCACCGCTTCCCTTGCCGCTCTAACAGTTTTGCCTTCAAACTTGCGTAAATATGTATGAATATATACGTATGGTTAGGTTAGGTTAGGTAAGATGGCTGATCAAAGATCTCACGTAGACTAATAATTAGTCCTTTGTGATGCCATTGAAGAGGAACTTCCGTGTTCGGACTTACAGATTGGCGAAGCGCTTTGTAGCCAATACATAGTTACGCAGACGCTTAACTTCAACACTCGCCAGTTCAGTGGCGTGTCCAAAGGTATGCGCCCCCAAGTGTCTGAGTCTTGACCTCCCAAAAGCGGGACAGTCAAGCAGGAAGTGCTGGCTTGTTTCTACCGCATCTTCTTCCAAACAGCTTCTGCAGTCGGCATCCGGTAAGATACCCATTCTTACCGCATGTAAGCCAATAGGACAGTGGCTCGTTAAAAGACCCACTATCAGTGAGAGGTTAGCCCTACTGAGGGCCAAAAGATCATTGGATCTCCTGCGGTCTATCCTGGGCCAGAAGGCTTTCGCAACCGCACAAGTGCCGATGCTGGCCCAGCGTTGGACGAACATCCGCGTGGCCCAGCTGTCTAGTAGTAGACCATAAGAAGAAACAGGAGCACCGACCCGTTCCCATTCTACCGATAATGATTCTAGGGTACCTTTCCTTGCTAGCTCATCAGCTTTGCAATTGCCTGCAATTCCGCTATGGCCCGGCACCCACACCAGTCTAATCACAAAAGCTCTAGCTGCTAGAGATAGCGACTTTAGACATTCTTCGACCAACCCTGAACGCACTGTGAATGAGTTCAAGGCTAATATAGCCGCTCTGCTATCTGAGTGGATAGTCACTTCTCTGAAGGTGGATGCACTCTATAGCAGCAAATCAGGTGCAACCTTGATGGCTGCGACCTCAGACTGGAAAACGCTACAGTAGTCGGGAAGTCTGAAACAGGAGTCGATGGAGAGCTCCCGACAGTAGACCCCTCCACCAACCTTTCCCTTAAGCTTTGACCCATCCGTGAAGAAGCTTGCTGCCCCCCTCCTCCAACGGCTTCTTCCCACCCACATCTCCCTCGTCGGTATATGGGCAGAGAAGGAGCCGCCAAAGTTCGGTATGGCGACTCCATGATCCAGATGATCCGGAATGAAGTCAAAGCTTGTGAGGATATCCGAATGATCAGATGCGCGTTCCTTTAAGAAACCAGATTTTCTGAGTCTGATAGCCACCTTCGCGGCTACGCACCTACCGGCAATGTCCACCGGCGTTATATTCAAAATTGCATTAAGTGCCATGGTTGGAGTAGATCTTAATGCAGCCCGTTGAACGCTCTCGAGTTTTTTGGCCAGTGTGGTCTTCCCTAAAGCCCTCTACCACATGAAGACACCATAGAACAAGATGGGCTTTACTATGGTGTCATAGAGCCAGAGGACCACTTTCGGTGAAAGACCCCATCTTTTGCCAATAGCTCCTTTGCAGCAGTATAAGGCAATAGATGCCTTTTTTGCTCTCTTCTCGATATTCGGCTTCCATGAAAGCTTCTTATCCAGGAAGAGCCCTAAATATTTCACTGTATCCGCCGGTTGCAGGCGAACACCTCCCATCTGCGGCAACGGTGCCACAGGGATTTGATATTTTCGGCTGAATAAAACCATTTCTGTTTTGTTAGGATTTATGGCGAGTCCACTTGCGACCGCCCACTTTGTTACAACGCTGAGATATCCCTGCGTCAACTCGTACACGGTGCTAAGGAACTTTCCTTTGACCATAAGTGCCACATCGTCTGCGTAGGCAATCACCCGACAGCCGTGATCCTCTAGTTTTTTGAGTAATTCGTCAACGACTAGGATCCATAGAAGAGGAGAGAGAACCCCACCCTACTCACACCACGCCTCGCACGCGCGCTGCCCCATTCCGTTTCGATTACTCTGTCGCATAGAAGACTGAGAATGAGGTACTTGAGGTTCGATTCAACCCCAAGACCGTCAAGAGCAGTTAATACTGCTTCAGGAAGGACATTGTTGAAAGCTCCTTCGATATCAAGGAAGGTCTCAACAGCGAAGTCCTTGGCTTCAATGGCCTCTTCAAGCCATGAAACGATAGTATGCAAAGCAGTGTCCACTGACCTGCCTCAGCGATAAGCATGTTGTGCTCTTGACAAATAGTCTCTCGGAATGCTCTTCCTTATATACCAGTCCATCAGCCGCTCCAGAGTCTTTAATAAGAAGGAGGAGAGGCTGATTGGCCTGAAATCCTTGGCCGTGACATGGGAGACCCTGCCAGCCTTCGGGATGAACGTGACCTTGACTCGTCTCCAGGCCCCCGGGATGTAACCTAATCTGATGCAGTTCGCATAGATAGGTGCCAACCAGCTGCATGACACCTTAACAGCCTGTTGCAGCTGCGCTAGTATGATGCCGTCTTTTCCCGGGGACTTGAATGGTTTGAACGAGTTAATCGCCCACGTCAAGTGACGCTCATCCAGAATGCCGACAAAGGCCGCACAATCGTCATGCGGCATCCCGAGAGGACCACTCCCAGAGGACATGTTGCTCGGGAAGTGAGCGTCGAGAAGCGTCTGAAGTGTTTCTTCACTACTGAGGGCCCACTTCCTATTAGCGTCCTTGAGATACCCCAGGGACACTGGGGTTTTTGCAAGAATACGCCTGAATCTCGAGGACTCTTGACAGCTTTCCACTTTTGGTAAATGTTCAGGAGAGCGGCTTTTCCGAAAACGTGCACCAATTTTCACGGGAAATGTCTTAAAAAATTCGTTTTTAATTCCGATTCACGAATATGTATGGCGCGTTATCTAATTTTATGTATTTTTGCAATAAAAACAATAAAAAATATTTCGATTTTGCACAATATTCACGCTATAAATGGCATCACTGTTCGAAATTCAATTGAAAACTAGTGATACAAGCAGTGATCGGGTTCGAAATATCGATACTCTCGATATTCGAGACTAAACAAGAATTGATAAAAATGAGAGATATATAATAGAAAAATATTATTAATTGGAAAAATAAAAATAAATTAAAATATCGATATTCTCAATATTCGAGTTTGAAAGAAAATTGGTAAAAATGAGAAATACACAATAGAAAAATAATAATAATTGGGAAAATATAAATAAATTAAAATATCGATACTCTCAATATTTGAGGCTGATCGAGAATTGGTAAAAATGAGAAATACATAATAGGAAAATTTATAATTCATTATTATTGCAGAAAGAAGAAGAATTTGGACACAGAAGAATTTTGAACACCGGGGTTTTGGACCGAGCGCTCGAAAAATAATATCCCTGGTCGGTCCAAAACCCCGGTGTTCAAAATTCTTCTGTGTCCAAATTCTTCTTCTTTCTGCAATAATAATGAATTATAAATTTTCCTATTATGTATTTCTCATTTTTACCAATTCTCGATCAGCCTCAAATTTTGAGAATATCAATAATTCGAAAACGATCATGAATCAATAGTGGCCATTCGAATTTACAACAGCTGTGCCATGATTTCGAACATACCTTGCCATTTTCGTTGAAGTGAAGTGATTGTAAAGTTTTTCATATTTTTATAAAAATAACAAAAAAACCTATTTATCTTATTGATTAACGAAAGAACATCAATAAATTCGTGAATATAACTTATAGAAAGTATAATTTCAACATCCAAAGACGTGTAAAGTGCAAAAGTGAATTTTTGATTTCGGGAAATACGATGTTTTTTGATAAAAACAAAGAAAATACTGATTTTAAAGGCACGCGCCTAACATATTCGTAAATTAGAACTAAAAACGAGTATTTTGAGACCTTTCCCGTGAAAATTGGTGCACGTTTTCAGAAAAGCCGCTCTCCTGAACATTTACCCCACTTTTTCACAGAAGCACTTCCACGAGCTCCTCTTGGCCTTTCTTAACTCGGACTTATATATTGAAAGTTCTACTTTATACAAAGCCCATTCATCAGATAACCTACTTCTGCGGGCTGCGGGCGGGTCTACAAGACGCCCTGATCTCTGAGAGCTCCGTAGTCCACCATAGAGGTTTCTCCTTGCCCTTCGGTGATCTCAGTGGACAAGACCTCTCCAGCGCATCATTACACGCCGAGCTGAAAACTTCGACCCACTCCTCCACCGCATCGGTAGTGGCCAACGAGTCCACCCCCAGTGCGCTTGGGAGAGTTTGCCGAAGCCTCCTGCGGTAACCTACCCAGTCCGTGTTCCTAGGGTTCCTGAAAGATTTCCTAGGCGAACCTTCACCGACTAGATTAAACTCGATATACCTGTGATCCGAAAAGGAGTGATCACCGAGGACCCTCCAGTTCGAGATCAGCGGGGCAATCGCTTGTGAGGCAAGGGTGAGGTCGGGGACCTTCTCCCTGCCTGCGGTCACAAAAGTAGGAGAGTTTTCATATGCGAAGATCTTCGCCAATAATGAAATCAAAAAGCGACTCACCTCTACTGTTAGTATCCGTGCTTCCCCAGATCTGGTGCCGCAAGTTAGCGTCGGAACCGATGATGACGCCAGTGCCAGTCTTAGACGCTTCGGCTAAGGTCCTCCTCAGCAGTAAGGGAGGTGGCTCCACCACATCATCGTGTGGCATGTATGCGGAGATAAGCCAGAAATCTCCGGTATCACACTCCAATTTCGCTGTCACTATGCCAGCACTGCTGAAATTAGGTAAAAGAAATACCGTTAGTTCATTCCTTACCACCATACAGGCTCTGATCCTACTTACATCATTGGCCGTCAGGAGCCTATGGCTCTTTGTCCTCAATCCAGAGATTCCGTTGCCAGTCAGCCACGGTTCCTGGATCAGGACGACATCAGTTCCGTCTTGTTCCAGACGGAGCAATAGGTTGGCGGAGGCCGCCTTCGCATGCTGGAGGTTAGTCTGGAGGAATTTCATCCTTCAGATTTTCCCCCAGGAGCGCTATTTCAGCGCCCAAGTCGTGATCGACCCGAACCTCCTCAAACAGTTGTTCGAGGCAGAAGACGGAGTCGCCAATTGACGAACCGCCCCCAACACTCGCCACATCTGAGAGATTCGGATCTATTTCCACGGTCATTTGACCGTCAACGCCCTCTGGCGTATCGATTTCCACAGTCGTTTCACCGTCAGCACCCCTTGTTGCATCCACCGCAGTCACCGTAGCCTGGGGACCATCAGCTCTGGCATCTGATGGAAGTACTTTCAGCACTACCATCTCAAAACCATAGCTAATGGCTCCCCTTGTTTTGCTGAGAGGACCGATGGATTCCGTGTTTAGCATTATCAGCGCTTGCCGATACGGTTCATCAGTTCTCTCTAGCCTTAAGACTCTCCAGTCCTTCGTTGGAAGTGGGGGGTTGCAGTATCTGAGGATTTCCTCAATCTCACTCGGCGTGGAAGGTTCGGCCGGCAGCCAAACGCGAGCCCTAGGACGGAGGGGAAGATCCTCTTTGGCCACGGCCTCCAGTCTGGCCCCCTTCCAGACCTCCCCCACCTGAGAGACTGCCTTCTTGTATAAGATGGCCGATCTCTCGTCCGCGTAACTTGTGAGCTTGTGCAGCCCCTGGTGCCAACCGGCACTGACAGATTTCGGGGGTGGCCTCGGGTTTTCCTTGATCACCCTCAGGAAGACCGACGAGATAGCCGCCGCTACCCTCTTCCATTCATCATGGGAGATGGCACCGTTCTCTCTACTACGGTCGAGCACCCCAGTACTATGGCCCCAGCGCCTTTGGCTATTTCGCTAAAGGTTGGCGCCATTCCCGTTCGCGGTTTCTTAACAAGGGAGGTTTCTCCCTCGTGCGACCTCTGCCGCTTGACCGCCGGTTCTGTCCTGTCCCCCGGAAAGGTAGTCGCCTTTTATGGTCCCAAGGTTATCTCAATGACGAGGCCAAGGCGAGGGTTGACGTACGCCCTTATGAGGCAACACGTTCAGAGCCGACCAGCACAAAGAAGGAGTCATCTCAACATACACCTAGCACGCCAACTTAACGACGACGGGGGGGAACGTACTCTGAGGCTTGCCAGGGTTTTAACGGGACGGGGGCAGTTCTGATGAGTGTCACCTCATCGTACTCAGGTGTCAGAATGCCGCCACCACCAGCCCAGGGTTCTACCAAATCCAATAAAAGAATTTTCTTAAAAACCAGTCCAAAGCCAAAGTCGTCCAGGGAGTTGTTAGGCCGTAAAGGCCGCAGGTCATTTAGCGTTACCCAGGGTGCACCAGCTTGGAGGCGACCTGCCTCCTCATATACGTATGAGTCTGCATACATATCGACGAAGATTTTTGCGAGCCATGGAAAAATATTTTAGAATTGACAAATATTATAAATCGACAACAGTATGTTGCCACTTTTGTCACTTCTTTCTGTGTTTTGCTAGTGTGCGGGGTTGACACTTTTCCCTTCTAGCAAAATATGAGAAATTGTTCAATTTATGATTTTTAGCTTTTGCCATCGTCGCGAAAAGACGCTTGTAGGCAAAGGCATGCTCGGGGAGATGACACCATTTGCTTTTATGAATGAAGCGAGTTTGCCGGTTGAAAATGCGCTTGCGTTCATGAATGAAAATATTGTTGTTAGGTGTTTTTCTAAAAATTTGGGCATCGACTGTTTGGCTGCCATATTGACTTGTGACGCTGCTGACGCTATTTGAAACCATTGTTGTTTTTGTAGAACAATATTCGTAATTTCTGCGGATGACATATCTACATGTGAACGCATATAAGTATGTATGTTGTGAATGCATTATTTGTGTGGGAATGTCATACGCACATATTTACAGATGTACGCATATTTGAATGTTGGTTTGTGTATACATTATTTGTTCAGCAATGTCGTACACATATGCATGTACATACATATAGAGCAGTGCGCGCACACTTTTTACTGATAAATGATAATATCACGATTTGAATTTAAATTGTACTTATGTACATACATATGTATGTAATTATGTGCTAATATGTGGGTGCGTATGAAAATTTAAATGAAGAAATGTGATTTACATACAATATTATTGTAATATACATATGTATTAAGTTTTTACGATCTCGTATACATACATATACATATGTATACATATATATCGCATATATACAAACATATTCATACATAAAATTATATTATATTATCAAATATAAGAAACATGTATTTAAAAATTAACTGTTATTCACACATTAACTACGAAAATATATTTTGAAAATAGCATAAATTAATTAGAATGTTATCAGTTTTGCATGTATTCATAAAAATTCGCAAAATGATAATCATATCAATTAATATGATGGCATGTAAGCATATAAAAATTTAAGCAAAAGGCCAACACACATACGTCTGTAATAGCAATGTATGTTTCTGAGCATAATTTTCAATTAATGCTCAGCTCTGTTCACGCGCCACTGTTAAAAATTTCTCCTTCTTAGCTAGCTGTGGTGAAATGCACCCATCGCATTTTGTTAGCTTTTGACAGCTTACACGCTTGTCCGTTGTTGGACCTTCTCTATAGATATACGTTCTCTGGAAATATTATTTTCGCATCTTTACTTTCTCATGACATTCGTAATAAAGATGATTGGTTTGTTGATTCGGGTGCTACTTCACATATGATAAAAAATCGTGAAATGATTATAAATGAAGTGAAAATGGAAAATAAAAACATTCCAACTGGAAATAATGAAGTAATTAAAGTTAACTCAAAAGGTGACGTGAATATGTGCTTATTTGCTAATAAAATGCTGTAAAAAGCGTTGAGTATGTGCCGGAGTTATGTGCAAATTTGTTATCGGTACGACAAATGACGAAAAATGGAAACAAAGTAGTGTTTGAAGGCGATAAATGCAAAATTTACAACAATGATAATAATTTGATAGCCACCGCAAATGTTGTAAATGATCTGTATCGTTTAAATTGTAATATTGAGTACAATCGTGATTCGCCAAGTCAAAATGCATTTTATACTTGTGACGATTATAATTTATGGCATAGAAGAATGGGGCACATATGTCAAGAATATTTAAAAAAAGTAAAATGTACTTCTAATGGTATTAACTTTGGAAAAATTAATACGGAGAAATGCGTATTCTGTGTGAAAGGAAAGCAAACGCATGCATCCTTTAAAAGCATTGTTACTCGAGCAGAAAACTTTCTCGATTTAATACATTCGGATATAGTGGGCCCATTTTCGGTAAAATCGTTTTTTGGTGCTCGTTTTCTGTTGACATTCGTAGATGATTATTCGCATAAGCTGTTTGTGGTGCAAATCAGAAGAGTTTGCTGAATTTGTAAAATTCGAAAAATAAAGGTGTTTAGATCGGACAATGGGACCGAGTATGTGAATGAAAATTTTAAAAAATTTATTATTCAGTAGGAATTATACATCAAGAAACATCACCGTATACACCTGAGCAAAATGGTGTTGCTGAGAGACTAAATAGAACAATTATTGAAAGAGTGCGGTGTATGTTAATTGATTCTGGTTTACATAAAAAGTTTTGGGCAGAGGCGGCGAATACAGCTGCGTATATATTAAATAGAATTCCGTTCGGGTCACATGCGAAAAGTCCCTATGAAATGTGGACTGGTAAAAAACCTAACTTAAAGTTTTTAAAAGTGTTTGGATGTAAAGCCATGATGCATGTGCCAAGTGAAAAGCGAAAGAAGCTGGATGATAAATCGGTTGAATGCATAATGATGGGTTATTGTAATGCGTCCAAAGCATATAGACTGTTCAATCCGAAAACGCAAAATATTGTAATAAGTCGTCATGTTGTTTTTATTGAAACAAAAAATAAAAATGTAATTGAAACGGACTGTTGTTGTGAAATTCCTGACGGGTGTGAATCTTGCAGCATTGACGATTCAGAAGAGGTAGAGAGTAAAGAATCGCCAATGGTTGAAAACATGCAAACGGAATGTGTTAACAAACGCGATAATCAGTTAGTGAATAATGAGGTAGACGCTGATTCATCTGAATATGAAAGTGCAAATGACTCTGATGACATTAAAGTTTTGGGCAATCATATCTTAAGGCGTTCGACTTTGTATCAAATGATCCCGAGAATTTAATTGATGCTATGGCTAGTGAAAATGCAGATGAGTGGAAAGTGGCAGTTGAAATAGAATCTCTCCATCCTTCGATATACGTCATTACGTTTTTTATTGGCGTTAGCTGAACGGAAAGACTTGTTAGTACATCAAATTGATGCTGTGACAGCATTTCTCAATGCTGAGTTAAATGATGAAATATATATGGTGCAACCTGACGGTTTTGATGGCAACACTGGGCGTGTGTGTAAGCTGTTGAAATCCTTATATGGACTGAAGCAGTCCAGTCGATTGTGGAACGAGAAATTTAACAACGTTCTGCTGAAGTTAGGTCTTCTACGAAGCAATGTAGATCACTGTGTTTATTACAAAGTAAAGGGTATTGCGATGCTATTTGTAGCTGTGTATGTTGACGATGTTCTGTTGCTTTCAAGCGACGAGAAAAGTATGAAAGCGTTAAAGGAACAACTTTCGTCAGAATTTCATATGAAATATCTTGGTGAAGTTTCCTCAGTACTTGGTATGCGTGATACTAGAGATACTACAAAGGGTACTATAGAAATAGATCAATCGCAATATATCTTCGATATGCTGAACGTTTCGGAATGTCTAGCAGCAATCCGGTTGCGACACCAATCGACTTAAATCAACGTCTGAGTAATGAAATGTGTCCAACAGATGAAACAGAGCAACATGAAAGGTCAAAAGTATTCGCCTCACAAATAACGCGACCTGACATCAGTTTTGCAGTTAATCTACTGAGTCGTTTTTCTAAAAATCCAGGAAAAGCACACTGGGTTGCGGTAAAACGTGTAATGCGTTATCTAAAAGCTACCATTGACAGCAGAATTGTGTATAGCAGGGAAGTAAATGATCTCACTGGATACTGTGACGCAGATTGGGCTAGTGATCTTGACGAAAGACGATCTACGACGGGCTATATGTTTAAGCTTCAGAGTGGTCCGATATCCTGGTGCACACGAAGGCAGCGTACTGTTGCTTTATCATCGACAGAAGCCGAATTCATGGCCATGACATCAGCTATTCAAGAAGCAACTTGGTTAATACGTTTACAGTCTGAATTGACATCAGTTATGGTAAAAGGTATGGTACTTTACTGTGACAATAAAAGTGCTATACAAGCGGCCTTGAATAACTCATATTTACCTCGTACAAAACATGTGGATATAAAAGGTAAATTTATTCGCCAGCGTCTAGAAAGCGGCAAGATTAAATTGATTTATATTCCAACGAACAAGATGTTAGCAGACATTTTGACAAAAGTTATAGCTAAAGAAAATCATTTTAATATTTGTAAGTCACTTGGACTTTTTAAGAATTAAAATAAAAATTGTTTTCTTTGCTATTATTTAAAATACGAAACTATGCATCAAAATGTATGCATGAAATGTAAAGAACAAAAGTTAATTTAAAAATATTTTTTATAAAAGTGTCGTTCAGGAAAGGTGTTGAAGTAAAGAAAGAGCGACCCTTTGTACTAATAAATACAATTCTGTAATATCATATGTTTATGCTGAATTAATGAATAAATATGTCCTCCCTCTTCCGGTTTGTATTTCACGCTAAACAGGTTGTTTTATTCCTCTGTTTTAAATTACATCACAACTTAACAAAAAGCCATACGCTTTTCGTGAGGAAAAGTCGGAAAATTGGAAAATTCCAAAAAGTAACTTTTTTTCATACAAATATTTTTTATATATTTTGTTTGTTTTGATTTTCAATATTTGATTTGTAAATTATTTGAATCGTTCAATTTCAGTCGCTTGCTTTTTCATTTCGGCTATTCAAAAGAAAAATTTTTGAAAATTATTCAATGAAAGTTTTATGTGTGTTTCACATATTTCAATTGCAGATTGAAATTTGTTACGAAGCCACGAAGAGGTCGCCTTAATACCGGTCGGCGTTCTTTTTGCCATCAACGAATGGCAGCCCAAGGCAAGGCAAGAAGTACTCCCGGGTTGTGATGACATATGTGCGGAATTATGGATCGCGGTCAATCAGCAAGCGATGTCCCAGCACGACTTTTCAAACAACAGTTACGATGTTTGATGGACTTTATTTTGAAGCAACGTATATATGTTTATGTGATGCTGTTAGATGCTACATGTACTCTGTTGAGTGGCAAAAAAGAAATTTGCTACACGCACACATTCTTCTTTGGACGGTGGATGGTGGTTACACCAGATCAAATTGATGAAATCAATTCTGCGGATATTCCTGATCCAGAGAATGATCAAAAATTATACGAAGTGGTGAAAACCAATATGGTTCATAGACCTTGCGGACAACACAATCCCACTTCGGTTTGTATGTTTGACAATAAATGCACGAAACACTATCCACGTCCTTTTCTTTCGGAAACACAAACTAGAAAAGATGGATACCCACTGTATCGGCGTCGCTCACCAGACGACAATGGCAGAACATTTAGCATTCAATTTAGAGGCGTGAATACCGAAGTTAACAACACATCCAAGTTGACAACACATGGATCGTACCATATTCGCCACTGTTGTTTAATTCACATGTCAATGTTGCGTATTGCAGTTTGGTGTAATCGATAAAATACGTTTGTAATTACGTCACCATAGGAAGCAACATGGCGGTTATTGGTCTTGAACGATACGGGTGATACGTGAACTGCAATAAAGCGCTTTTGAGGATATTTACTTTTGCAATTCATGAACGTTTTCCGACTATTGTGCGTCTCGCAGATAATTTGGAGAATGACCAAAGAGTCTATTTCAACCCAGAGAATACAGTACAGCCAGTGGAAACACCGCCAGCAACAAAATTAACATTTACGAGTTTTTTCTCAACTTTCGTCAGTGATTCGTTTGCGAGAACTTGCTCTGTTCGGAAATGCCTTGATATTATACATAGAATGCATCGTCGAAGAAATATTTACGCAGAAAGCAAGGCCAACCAGTACATTGACATCCAGGTGTATTCTCAACTAATGCATTAGGACGAATTTACACAACCCACCCGAAAAACGACGATTGCTTCTTCCTTCGGTTGCTATTGATTAATGTACGCGGTTCAAATTCATTTGAGTCATTGCGTACTGTAAATGGTCGAGTGAGTGCAACTTTTTGAGAAGAATGCCAGCAATTACAATTGTTCTCTTCTTCTTCTTCTTTACTGGCGTAGACACCGCTTACGCGATTATAGCCGAGTCAACAACAGCGCGCCAGTCGTTTCTTCTCTTCGCTACGTGGCGCCAATTGGATATTCCAAGCGAAGCCAGGTCCTTTTCCACTTGGTCCTTCCAACGGTGTGGAGGTCTTCCTCTTCCTCTGCTTCCCGCGGCGGGTACTGCGTCGAATTCTTTCAGAGCTGGAGTGTTTTCATCCATCCGGACAACATGACCTAGCCAGCGTAGCCGCTGTCTTTTAATTCGCTGAACTATGTCAATGTCGTCGTATATCTCGTACAGCTCATCGTTCCATCGAATGCGATATTCGCCGTGGCCAACGCGCAAAGGACCATAAATCTTTCGCAGAACCTTTCTCTCGAAAACTCGTAACGTCGACTCATCGGTTGTTGTCATCCTCCAAACCTCTGCACCATATAGCAGGACGGGAATTATGAGCGACTTATAGAGTTTGGCTTTTGTTCGTCGAGAGAGGACTTTACTTTTCAATTGCCTACTCAGTCCGAAGTAGCACCTGGTGGCAAGAGTAATCCTGCGTTGGATTTCCAGGCTGACATTGTTGGTGGTGTTAATGATGGTTCCTAAATAGACGAAATTATCTACAACTTCAAAGTTATGACTGTCAACAGTGACGTGGGAGCCAAGTCGCGAGTGCGACGACTGTTTGTTTGATGACAGGAGATATTTCGTCTTGCCCTCGTTCACTGCCAGAACCATTTGCGTTGCTTCCTTGTTCAGTCTGGAGAAAGCAGAACTAACGCCGCGGGAATTATGTTAAATAAGGTGGAATTGAAAAACAAGCTTAAGCTGTTATATCTTCCTTTATTCAAGTGAATCTTAAGACTGATTTTACAATAATTTCGTTCTTGCTTAAGTACAAATATTCCTACGTAATTTGATATTAATTTGACTTTTGCTTATAAAAGTAAAAGTAATAACATTTCATGTAGTACTCATAAATTTGAGTTCGGTGACATGAAATTTGAGCCACAATGTTTAAATTTGTTTACATTGCAAGTATCGTTGTTTAATTTTTATGAAGCAACGACACTTGCATTTTCGTTATACATATTTATATGAGTGTCAAGTTAAATCAAGCCGACAAATAAATAAATGTTTTATACAGTAATGTTGTTGGGTTGATTTAAGTATTTTCTTATAATTTCATCTACGTTGGAGTTTTCATTACATATTGTTGTTTGTGGAACTATATATGTAACTCCTCCACCCCTAGACGAAGGATTCTCCTGAATTCTTTCTTTATTTCTTTTACAATGATTGCACATTAGTATTATTACAAAGAATATTACTATTAATATTACCACTGTTGGTGTACTGTATGTTACAATTTTATTTTTGTATTTTATTTCTTCTATTTCTTTTAGATTATGTATCGACGTTAATTTTAATTCTTCTAAAGTTAGAGTGGTATTAAAAGTAATATTGTTAGATTGTGATAATATAATTTTGTCAATAAACATTTTGTAATTATTTGAAAATTTTTGGTTTGCTAATTCTATTGAACAGTTGTTGTATTTTATTACATAATTTCCATTTAATTGTAATGCTTCTGAGCCACAATTATTTTGAATTAAATAATTTTTTGCATTTTTTACAATTATGATTTCGTCATTAATATTAATTATTTCTGAGTTAACGTTTGTAATTAATTCACATGTCTTATCTATTGTACAATGTTTTGATATGGTACATTCATTTATGTATTTATTCTTCTTATACTCATAAATCTTATCATTATATTTGAATACATTTGAAATTTCAGCATTTATTTCTTTATTTAAATAAGGGATAGGTATTATAGTTATTACTTGTATATTAAAAAATATTTTTGGTACTTTGATTACAAATATTAATTCTCTTTCTTTTTCAAATATTGCCCTTCTTAAGTATTTAATTTTTTCAATGTTTATATTATAATAATCTATTTCATTTTTTGTAAGGATATTGGCATCATTTATGCCATTTTGTGCTGTAGTTATATATATTTGAATATGCTCAATATGATTTTTAATTGAATTTAACATAAGTAATTTTTCTAAATAGGTATTTTGTAGCAAAACATCTTTTATAGTTTTATGCAATCCTCCTATCTGATAAATAACATTCTTCTGATTCTGGTTTATTGTTTCTTTAATAAGCTGTATTGTTGAGTTAAAGTGACTGTTAATTTTTATTTGTTGATTTAATTCTGTTAGAGAATTATGTAAGTTAGAATCGACTGTGCTAAGATGGTTGGTTATATCTTCTTGGTCAGTATTATCCATTGTACCAAAAAGATATTTACATGCATTGCCTACTATGTTTATTAGTCCCCTTTTTTGTCTACTTGTAGGTGTTATTGTTTTAAATTTACTTATAAGAATATCTACTTGATTTATTATATAATTTCTTTGACTTTCACTAAAAATATCTATGTTGTCTTTCATTGATGCGAGTAGATTCTTTGTTTCTTGAATGTCTACTTTATGTAAAATTAAATCAGATTCTATCGGTATGCTTTGATTATTATTATAAATTTCTATGTATCCGTTAGTTTGTGTTATTTTTTAGTGATTAAATTACCTTTTACTTCTACTAAAGATGATGAGATTAATAATAATATCCACATTATTACCTGCAAATTTAAATTAATGAATTATTTTAATACGGATGTTCAATGATTAATTGCCAAATTTGGTAGGTCTTTTTATGTTAGTGGTGTGGATTCCTTGTAAGGGTTTTTTCTTAAACTTTGGTTCCTCTTTATGTCTTACATTTTTGTATTGTTTTATAAATCCTTCTTGTCTAGTTTCCGTATATTCTTCCCTATTCATATTTGCTTTATTTATTTTTGATTGTTTTATTTTACAGAGCCTATCCTAAATTATTGCGTGGTCTATTATTTTATTTTGTGCTTCTATTGGGGTGCATTTAATTGTGCTGTGATAAGTATCATTGTAGTATGTGATAGCCTTAAAAATTTGTTGGGTAATTGGTAAATAATGCTCAAGATTTAGAGTCCGAATTTTTTCTGTGATTGTATTATTTGATCTTTCCACATCACTATTTCCAGTGTGACTATTCGGTTTAGTCATGTGGTATTGTATTCCCTCTCTTTTTAAAAAATCTTCAATATTTTGGGCTGTAAATTCATTGTCGAACACCATTTTCTTTACCTTTCCTTTTATGGATAAAAATTGTTGCAATTGACTTACAATGGTTCTGCTATTCCTGTCCGTAAGTGGTAGACATGTAGCATGTTTTGAAAATTTATCTATGAAGACGATAAATGAATGTTTGCTATTTACGTAGGTATCAACATGAATTATTTCATTAGTAGTTTTGGGTGTTTCTGTAACAAAAAATTTGTTTTTTATAGGATTTCGATCATATTTGCCGCCTGAACATGTATCGCAATTATTTATTACCCGATGTATTTGTTCTTTAATATGAGGATTATATAATTTATTCTTTAATTTTTCGTAAGTAGCTATAATTCCACAGTGACCACTTTCATTTTTGTGAAATAATGCAATTTGTTTTCTTAATTCTTCTTCGTTGTCAACGTCTTTTGCTAAATAAGAACATTTGACAAATTTCACATTAAGATTAGATGCAAATTCTTCTTCAATAATTTTATGTACTTTATAATATTCATGATCGCTAAGATGCGAATATATACCTACTTTTCCTCTACATATTTCCCTTCTAATAATGTCTCTTATTCCATTTTCTTCAATATCTCTTTCATCAATATAAATTCGTTTGTAATTGAATATAGATTCGACGGCGATTTGTTTCTCTTTTATTATTATTATTTGTATTTTAAACTTGTTAACAATTGTATCTAATATTGGAATTTCAAATCCTGAATCTTCTTCTTGTGAATGGACAGTTTCTGCTTCTACTGACATGCTGCTACCTTCATCCCCTTGGAACATTTCTATGTGGGAAATAATTTCGTCATTTCTAATTCTGCTCAAAAAGTCTGCTATATAATTGTTTTTCCCTTTAATGTATTCTATGGAAAAATTATATTCGCCCAAACTCACTAACCATCTTTGAAGTCTTGGACTTATATCCTTTCCGGAGTATTTTGTCATTAACCATTTCAATGGTTGATGGTCGCATTCCAAATCAAATTGTCTACAAAAGACATAAGGCCTAAAATATTTCACGGCCCATACTATTGCTAAAAGTTCTTTTTCGATAGTAGCGTAATTTGTTTCATGATTATTTAATGCTCTTGATGCATATGCAATGGGGTGACCATCTTGAGACAGAACTGCTCCTATTGCAAAATTACTAGCATCAGTTGTAATCCTAAATTGTTTATTAAAATTAGGATATCGTAATATAGGTGAATTTGTAACTATATCCTTTAGTTTTTCAAACGCTGCAATAAATTGTGGGTTGTATATATTTATTGTTTGTCCTTTTTTCAGATATTGCATCATAGGATGTGCAATTTTTGCATAATCCTTAATAAATTTCCTATAAAATCCTGTCATACCTAAGAATGATTTTATTCTTTTTGTAGTATTAGGTATCTTTAGGTTTTGTATGATTTTAACTTTGGCTGGATTTGGCTTAATTCCTTCTAATGTTAAAATGTGGCCCAAAAATTGAGTTTCTTTCTTGAGAAATTCACATTTGTCCACTTGTATTTTTAACTTTGCTAGCCTTAAGGCTTCGAATATTTGCTTTAAATTAGTTAAATGCTCTTCTAAAGAAGTGCCAAATACTAAAATATCATCCATATATACGACGCATATTTTATTAATATGTTCTTTAAGGACTCTATTCATCCACCTTTGAAAAGTTGATGGAGCATTTTTTAATCCAAATGGCATTCGAATAAATTCGTAGTGACCAAATGGTGTTGAGAAGGCGGTTTTTCTTCTGTCTTCCTCTCTAACTGAGATTTGGTGAAAACCTTTGGCTAAATCCAGGGTAGTAAAGTACTGTCATCTACCTAGTTTGTCTAAGATTGAATTTAGGTTTGGAATTGGAAATTTGTCATCCACGGTAAATTCGTTTAATTTTCTGTAGTCGATGACAATTCTATATTTCTTTTTCCCTGAATTGTCTGCTTTTTTCTCTACAATCCATAAGGGACTATTGTAAGGTGAATTGCTTTCTTTAATTATTTTCTGTTGTAGCATTTCTTCAATTTGGCATTTTATCTCTTCTTCATGGATTTGAGGATATCTATAAATTTTGGAGTATAAAGGCTTACAATTTGTTGTTATAATTTCATGCTGTACCTCATTGGTGCATGATAGTTTATCTCCTTCTTTAAAGAAAAGGTCTTCGAAGTCATTGAGCAGCCTTAAGGTTGCTTGATGTTCTTCTTTATTCAAATGGGAAAAATTGAATTTATCTTTTAAATAATTTTGTTTAGTATGTTCCAAATTGCAAACATTTTCTATGTATTTGGAATAGTTAAATTCTTCGAAATAAATTTTATTTTTTAAAATTTCAACGTAGTTTTCCGCACAATTAATTTTTGCTTGTAAAGGTTTTAAGAAATTTAGGCCTATTATACCTGAAAATTTTGTGTTTGAAATGTTCAATAGTTTCCATTGAAGGGTACCAAAGCATCCAAATTCTTTTGGAAATGGTGTGGTTACTACACTTTTTATTTGATTTACCCCGTTTAAAGTTTTGTATTTTATAGCATATTTCATTGTTATTTTGGGATAATTTTCCGATAATATTCCTTCTTTTAATATGCTTGTAGTTGATCCTGTATCTATAAGGCAACTAATTTTTGTTTTTCCTATCGTTATATTTATTATGGGGAGTTTTGTTCTTGAGGCGTTATTAAAAAATTTACTTCGTTTTCCTCGAGTACACCTATTTCCATTGGTTCAGGTGTTAGTGTGGTATTATTGTTGTTATTGCTACTATTTCCTCTGCCGTAATTTTGTGTAAAATTGTATGAATACTGTTCATTTTGTCGTGTATTAGTATTTTGTGTGTTTTGATAATTTTGGTTATACATATTGGTATTTGGTTTAATTCGTGTAACTGAGCTGTTCCTGTTTGTGTTTTGATCAGTGTGGAAATATTGCATTCTATTCATAGTAAAATTTTGTTTGTTTAAGTTTTTTCTGTGTGTAATGTGTATAGTTCTAGTGTCATCTAAAGCTTTAATTTTTGAGTATTTATTTATAATATCATTAAGCGAGCAATTTTCATTTAAATGTGATCTCATAGGTACATCAATTTTTTCAATTAATAAGCTAACTAGGTCTCTATCTACCCTATCTGGCCTATAAATATAAGGCTTATCTTCGTCAAATAAATATATTTGATTTATTTCAAATTTATCCTTTTGAAAATAAGCAAATAACTCTCTTAAATTACTTACCTTTATATTTCGGCACTTATTAAAGATGTCGTTTTTGGTCTTCCTTGTTGTATCAGTTTGGTTTTGATTTCTTGCCATGTTGGGTTGTCGCCTAGTTCCTGTACATGCCTTCCTGCATCTCCCAGGATTTTTTCATTGGCTATTATTGTTGTCGCCAGGTTCATCAACTGTTGGTTGTTTTGTGGGCATAAGTTGATAATGGCTTCCACTGATTTAATAAATGCCATTATATTGTGCCCTTCGTCCAAACACTTCAGCTGTCTAAACTGTTGTAACAGCTCTTTTGGGTTTAATAACGATTGTGTCTGCATCCCGTTCTCGTATTGAAGTCTCATTTGGTTGATTGCTTTCTCCTGTTGCCTGATGACATTTGCCATTTGTTCCATTTGTTGTTGTTGATTGCTGCTTTGTCCATCCCTTTCGTCAAGGTTTCTGTTAGCGTCGAAGCGGCTCATGTTTTATTTTATATTTTCTTTTTTATATATGTATATATTTTCTCCCAACTTTGAAACACTGCGTTTTCGTTTTAAATGTCACTTATTTTTACTTTTTATTTTAATTTATAATTTGATTTTATTTAAATTTCACTTTAATACTTTATTATTTTATTCACTATTTTTATACTCTGTCATTCGAGTATATAATTCTGTTTGTTAATTTCCAAAAAAAAGGTTCGTAACACTCGGAAGAAAACGTCGAATTGCCGAAAAATATATGTATATGTCTTTTATAAAAACTTTTTTATTTATGAAAGGTTTTCCAACTTCAGTATGGAAAATACACTAAATAAATTTTAAATTAAGCTTAGAGTTCGCTTTACCTTAAGACAAAGTTCCGTTGACTGCGCCAATTATGTTAAATAAGGTCGAATTGAAAAACAAGCTTAAGCTGTTATATCTTCCTTTATTCAAGTGAATCTTAAGACTGATTTTACAATAATTTCGTTCTTGCTTAAGTACAAATATTCCTACGTAATTTGATATTACTTTGACTTTTGCTTATAAAAGTAAAAGTAATAACATTTCATGTAGTACTCATAAATTTGAGTTCGGTGACATGAAATTTGAGCCACAATGTTTAAATTTGTTTACATTGCAAGTATCGTTGTTTAATTTTTATGAAGCAACGACACTTGTATTTTCGTTATACATATTTATATGAGTGTCAAGTTAAATCAAGCCGACAAATAAATAAATGTTTTATACAGTAATGTTGTTGGGTTGATTTAAGTATTTTCTTATTATTTCATCTACGTTGGAGTTTTCATTACATATTGTTGTTTGTGGAACTATATATATAACTCGGGTGTTGTGGCCGATGATATCAATATCACAATTACAATTGTTAGAACATGATAATCTCTGGAATCAAACGATGGACGATGCGATAACTACTTCGAATGTCACTAAAGTTCGCAGACTTTTCGCGATGATCAGCCTTCAAATCCTCGTCAATTATAGGATACGACCAAAATTACATTGCCGAAGAGATTTTACATCGTATACGCTAAGAATTGGAAATGTTCAATACCGGTTGATACTTCCGGTGGTTTGATATCAATTCCATATGCCGTTTATCAATGCACGAAAGATGGACTTATCACGAATGTTTATACGAACATTGGCCAAATTATCGTAAGTACGATTCCTGGAGTGCACGCGCAGTGTTAGCTGCCACAAATACCGATGTTGTTGGCTTAAACTGGAAGATTCAAAGCCAAATTACGGGAGACTTGCGGTCATACAAATCGATCGATCGTCTTGACAATGAAGACGACACCGTGAATTATCCAGTGGAATTTCTAAATTCTTTGGAGAGGCTTGAAATGTCACCGCATCATTTGCGTCTCAAAGTTGGATCTGTCGTTATGCTGTTTCGCAATCTGATTGTGATGTGGATTCTACGAATATTTTTGAGTTCTAACGATTTGCCATTTCAGTTCAAACGAATTTTGTTTCCAGTGAAAATTGGATTTTAAGTGACGATCAACAGGATAGTCCCATAGTATTAAGGCATAAATTTGGAAATGCTATGTTTTTTACACGGCCAGGTATACGTGGCGTGCTCACGAGTTAAAATAGCATCTTCTCTGTACATTTACGCACCGAAACAGAAACCAAAAAATGTTGTTTATCAAGCTGCGTTACATTGAAAAAAAAAAGAAAATTATAAAAATCGCAAATAAATGATTATCAACACAATATGAATTTTTTTCTCCTCATTTCAAAACACATAATTTCAAGCAGGACAACGGCTGCGGGGTCAGCTAGTATATATATGCACATACCTAACGAATAACATACTTCATACTATTAGCAAAATCATGTTTTCATATTCACATTCCTATTCCACTAGAAATGGACGTAGAAGTTATCCGTAGTAACCCCCAATCGGTGAGGTCAGCAATTACTGTGAATACAGCATCCGCTGCACCCATCGTTGCACCAAAAAGGCACAAGCCCACCCAGCCAATCATCCGTTCCACCAGTCAGAGAGGCAAGCGAGGAGCAGTTCGTGGAATATGTACCGCCACGATGCAGCCTATGCCATCGACCCCATTTCCTGAAGAGATGTACGATCTTCAAGACCATGACGCCCGCTCAGCGCCAACAGATCGCTAGAGCTCACGGCCATTGCATGACGTGCTCGGCAGACACGCACGCTGCTTTGGAGTGTATGTCAGACGGGTCATGTCAATACTGCCACCGACCGCATCACACGTTGTTTCACCGATTCCCTCGACGCGCGCCGGCATGGTCAACAGCGGCACAATCAACATGGAAATCAGGTTCAACCGAAGAGCCCATCGCTCTAAGCCGTCCCGAGGTGCACGCTTGCAGACACCACCACATCATAATCATCACAACCAGCGAAAGGCGACGGGTTTCAGCGCAGTAGTGAGCACCCTCCAGAAACTACAGCGGCTTCTAGGCAATTAATTCACCTAGCGGGACCGGGATTAGAGATGGCAAATATTTCAATACCTGTGATTTTGCCACTGCTACTTAAAAATCACTGGTCACAGCTGTGACAAGTTTCCTAAAGTAGCAGTGACATGAGAAACTTCAACAAAGGAGCAGTCACACTATCACAAGAAAAATTGCGACTGTGACAAAGTAGCATTCACAGTGGAACATAAAAAATTGCGACTGTGACAAAATAGCATTCACAATGTCACATAAAAAATTGCGGCTGTGATGAATTCATATTCATTAAAACTATGAATTCTTTTCAACTTTAGATAAGTAAAAATTGATTGACATATAAAATAAGTTAATTTAGCTTTAAATGGGTAATACTTATGTACAAATTAAATTGATAACAGAGGGCTTAATGCAATAGTTAAGCCAATTATAAAACTTTTAATCTTAAAATTTAATCAATTTTATATACATATATATTGGTACTGTAAATATAAGTACCTAATGAAATATTTTTAAAAGTATGTTTTCGTTTACTTTAATTAGTTTCTATTGAGTATCCTTATATTGAAAAAAAAACCTTCAGAGATTACATTTATTGTGACTTAAAAAATAACAGAAAAAAATGTAGAAAAATCAGTTTCAATATGGAGTTCTTTCGATAAATACGCAAATGAACATAAACCACATAGTAGCGTAGAAGCAAAAGCCATTATTGAAATTCAGTGATAATTGGAAGATGGGCTGGTTTCCCGTAGTTGCAACCCATTTCATTGGTGGCTTGAAAGTAAATACAGATACCCTAAAATGGCAGAATTAGCAAAAAAGTATTTATGTGTTTTAGCTTTCTTTGGCTTTCTTTTCCATTTAATGTAATTATTTTTAACACTATTTAATTTTATCTTTTATGTATATATTTTATATTTGCTGATTTTCTAAAAATGAATTTACTATTTTAATTTCTGTTTATTCTAGTAAATATGTAAATTGTACTTAAATGAAGAAAAGAAACAATTTTGTTCTACTTTATTGGCCGTTGTCTGAAACAATTTTTATAACAGTCACAGTCACAGTTTAAAATCACTGCTACTACAAAGTCACAGTCATAAGTAGCAGTGTTCCTTAAAAGTCACGACATCACCCATCACATAGAGAAGGCGCAGGTTTGATATCGAATATTTGTTAGATTTATAATAAGGTATTCACCTCACAAGCATAGAAAGTAACGCTGTAAAATGTTAACATTTTAAACAGTTCTCCACATACTCAACAAAGAATATGAAGAGAAATAAATATATGTATTTACGGCATATGATGACATGGCATACATATTTGCCCAAGCAGAGAATATGAAGAGAGATAAATATATGTATGCATGCCCATGACCAGAGAAACTAAAAACATAGAGAAGGTGCAAATCGAAATCTGTATGATGGTTCGATTGCGCGGCTAACAGAGCTGATAGATTTTTATTAGGGAATTCGCCGTGCTCGCTGCTATTTAGCATAATTGAGCACGTGGAGTGTCAGAAAAATATGTAAATGACTGAAAATATATAAAGAGAATTTGCTTCGTAGAAAAGTATACAAAGTCACACAAAGAATGTAAAAAAGCATTCTCTCAGTAACATATGCACGCTTATATTGTATTATTTGAACCATTGTCACATATGCGTGATTATTTTGTATCAAATGAACCATTTTTTTCCGAAAAATGGTAAAAATTTTAATTTTTTTTTACAAAATCGGGAAAAATTAGGAAAAATTATTTTAATTTTATTTCTCTTTATTTTTATTTTTTAATTTTTTAGATAAATTAATATTTATTTCGACTATTACAAAGTGAAGATGTGCAAAATGATCTTAATTTCTTCAAAAAATTAATGACCTTCATGAAATATGCATATTCGCATTATTTCGTTATCATTTCCATATTTGTACCAGTAGAATTTCTGTGGCATGTACATACACACTTACATTATTTCTTTGGCGCATTTGTATGTTTACGAAAGCAAATGCGAGCCACAAACATGTGTACATACATACATTCATAATAACAAGTGTCGCACGCATCTTTCGCATCTCCTTTATCACAACATTGGTAGAAAATCCAAGCTGTGCCGAAAAAAATAAACGAATAGCCGCCGATTGTCACCGCTTCCCTTGCCCCTGTAGCAGCTTCGCCTTCCAACGTGCGTGAATATGTATGTATGTATGTATACGTATGAGCATGAAGACATATCGACGCAGATTTTTGTCACGGAAAAATATTTTAGACAAATATTATAAATCGTATGTTGCCACTTTTCTCACTTCTTTCTTAGAACAAACACCAGAAGATGTTCAATTTATGATTTTTAGCTTTTGCCATAAAATGAAAGGCAAAAATTAAAAATAACTTCTATCGAGATTCGAACCTACGTGCTCACCGTAACTTTTCAAGCGCTTACCACGAACAACACCATTGACACTTACATTGAATCGCCCTAATTATGGTTTGGTTATGCATGAAAGCAATGTACAATGGATCGCCGATTGTTACCTCTTTCCTTGCTGCTAGAACAGCATCGCCAACAAACTAGCGTAAATATGTATGCATATGTATGAGCTTGCATACATATCGACGCAAATTTTTGCGAGCCACGGAAAAATACTTATTTTAGAATTGACAAATATTGTAAATCGACAAGAGCTATATTGCCACTTTTCTCGCTTCTTTCTGTGAAGAAGCATAAGAAAGTTGTTCAATTTATGATTTTTAGCTTTTGCCATCGTCGCGAAAAGACGCTTGTAGGCAAAGGCATGCTCGGGGAGATGTTACGGCGTCTGTGTATATGAATGAAGCGGGGTCGCTTGTGGCATATGCGCCTGCGTTTATGAATGAAATCGTTTTTGTTGTAAAATTTACTACATTTGGGCTTCGCCAATTCGGCTGCCATATTGACTTTTGATGCTTTTGCTATTTAGGCAATTGTTGTTTTTGTAGAACAATGCTTCCATTTTTTGTTGGTGACATATTCACATGTGTACGCATATGTTTATATGCTTGTGCATTATTTGTTCGGCAATGTATACAAATATATGTACATATAAGTATATATGAACGTATGAACATGCAGATCAATGCGCGCACATGTAATATATTGATAAGAGATAAAATCATAATATGAATTTCTGGACGCGCACATGCGTATACATACATATCGTCGCATTTCCGCGGAAGTATCGTATGTTACTTTTTATCGAAATTGAGATTTTAATGCCGAATTGTTAGAAAACTTATGTCTCACTATCCTGCAAAATAATATAACTGAAAACGCTATAGTTCCAATAAAAACTAAGTTTCAATTTTATCGTATGTAACTGTGAATTTTTCTGTTCGCGCAAAATTATCGTATGTCCATAAATTTTTTTTTTTTTTGCATGTGGAACGAATTACTGAAAACGCACAAAAATTTAGAGAGTTAACAACATTTTCATATCTTTATTATGTGCTCTTTCGATTTTGCCGTTAATTCCTCTTCACGCCGTTAATTCTTGGTGTACGTTTTGATATTTATTGATCTATCTGGTGATAAGTGAAGCTGTGTAAGACCAAATTAGTCTTCATTTAGTTTCAAACACATCAATAGCGAACAAAATATAAACAGTTGTGATCAACAAGTGATTTATTTGTTATGGAATTTACCCATGGAAAAGTAAGTAGTTACTTATGTTTCACTTAATTATTGTCGAGTTATTCAAAAGTGATGTGGATTCTGTGTGTATTTGTATGGATGCCTATAATTGTTTCGTTTAGCTAGCTCATGAAGTGTTTTTAGATAGATGTGAAGTGTAAGTAAATGTAACAGTATAAATGTATCAATTGCAGTCTATAAAATTAAGTTAAACTAACAAAATTTTAAACACCATAGCTTGTGAAATCGTTAGTCCCATATAGTGATAGCGATAACGATGATGAAGAGTGCTGCGTTGGAAAACGTGGTCTTAAGCGCAAACCAGTGAGAAAGGAAAAGAAGAAAAATGACAATAGAGTACTTCCTAACCCGTGTATAAATACCAAATGCAAGAAGGATTGTCGGAGTGTGCCAGACATTTCCCGACAAAATATTAACGAACATTACTGGGGTATGTCAAACACAAGACGGCTAACATGGCTTCATGCAAATATCAAACGAAAGCAAATTAAAAAAGGTGAGCTGGGCAGGAAGCAAAGCGTGCGCAAAGGCGAAACTGGACGTTTGAATATTCCCTTTTGTGGGATGGAAAAGTATTTAAAGATTGCCAGAATTTTTTTTTGAAAACTTTAAATATTTCTCAAATGGTTTTGAAACATGCATTAAAGAAAATTATTAGTTTTGAAAGCCGAAAAAAACACCACATAATAAAACAGACCATCGTAAAATAGAATTTATCAAAGATTACATAAAAAGTTGCCAGCAGTACCATCACACTATTGCCGTAAAAATAATCAAAAAGTCTATTTACCAAGGGAATTCAGAAATGTATCCAATTTATATAAATTGTATCTTAATTATTTCGAAGATCAAGACTTAAATGAGTTCACAGTATCTTGCCGAATATTTCCAAATGTTTTTAATACAGAGTTTTCAATTGGCTTCCATTTGCAAAAAGGATAAATGCACGATTTGCGAAAATATAAAGTATATTAACAAAGATGATAGAGAAAAAGTTCAGAATTCAAAAGAATTTCAAATTCATATAAATATTAAAAAGCAAAGTACAGCTACTTTTCTCAAAGAACAAGCGGAAAGTAAAATGGGACAAAAATTTCTTTGCGCTAGTTTCGATATGCAAAAGGTTTTGCATACTCCTTTTTCCAAAAATGTTACCCTTTTTTATTCACGCAAATACGTTTACTACAACCTAAGTGTGTATGAAAGTGGGACCCGAAATGGATACTGTTTTTTGTGGGGCGAAATCGATGGCTAGAGAGGCAGTAATGAAATATGCTCTCTTGAGGTATCTTCTTATTCTAGATAGTCGGAAAAACCGATGACCTGAGCCTTTATTGCGATAGTCGCGCAGGCCAAAATAAGAACAAGGCTGTGTTAGCAATGACATCATATTTTTTAAATTCTTCTATTTTCCTGAAAACAATAAAGATTACCTATTTACTTCCCGGACACACTATGATGCCGGTAGACTCAGTACACAGCACTATAGAATCTTTTATCAGAAACCGTAATGTTTGGGCACCCAGTGAATGGCCGACACTGATTAGAAATTCAAGAACAAATCCGTCAGGGTACGAATGCATAGAATTACGTCACACTGACTTTAAGAATTGGAAACTTTTTGCGAACTCACTATTTAAAAATAAAACTTTAAACTTAAGTAAATTACGTATCGCTATTATTAGAAAAGAACAATTGTCAATAGATTTAAGCTACGAGTATTTCGAAAACTTGAATCTTTATTTAGTTGTAAATTAAATATATCAACAAAAAAATTCGTAGACTTAAGTAATTTATGTAATAAAAATAGTATACCACAAAAGTATCATAAGAAATACTTAAACCTTCGACATTCAAATTTAATAAAGGACTGTTTGGAGGAAACGGATGAAGAAGATTAAACTTAGTTTAATTATTTTGTAATAATAAAGTATATAATGTAATAATAAAATAATTGCACTACCTTTGTTAGCTTATTTCGTAAAATAAATACTTTTTTTTGCAATTATCGTATGTCATACTTCTTGCGGCTAAGTCCACAAAAACATAGCTCGCGAAAGTATCGTATGTTTAAATATCCTTTTTTTTTTTAGAAAAATGCGCCATTACAGACAAAAATTAAGTTGGCGTTCGTTCCTGTAGCTAATACAATACAACCTAAAAAAATTTGAATATGATTTTCCCATTCTAAGCTGAGTAATTTAAAAAAACCTCTTCCTTTAAAATTTCGTTTTTTACATACGATACTTTCGCGGAAATGCGTCGATATGTTACATATTTGGGACCATCTAAGGCGGACAGTATTAGCAAAGTACATATAATGTTTCAATACGGACCATATGGGTGGTAAGTGTCATGTTACATATTTATGACAAATAAAGAATATGTTCATGTAATATGAACTGGTGGTATTAACTTGCATGCCCGTGATGATATGATATGAATATGAAGAGACATAAATATATGTATGTGCTGCAGCAAGATTGTCGTTAGTTGTCATCGTAATAGCGCAGCGAGCTTCGGCGTTGTTCACTTTGTACACCACTGAACTCGTCATTCCTTCTTCTTTCTGTGCTTACCACCGAACTACACTCGGCAACAGCGTCGCTAGTGGCGCCCCGCTAAAACGGTACTTCCCAAAGCGACAACATGCAGACAACCAATCGCAGCACAATCAACGGCTGATGCAATAATGAAGAACTTAGTCTTCTAATGAAATTCCCTAAACTGTATACACATACACTCACACACGCATACCAATATCCACACACTATTAGGGTGCGTCGACATATGCATGATACTCCCAAACAGAGAATATTGAAGAAAAATAATTTCTTTGATATTCCATAGGAAATATGTATGTAGAACTTTTTTTATTTATTATTTTTCAAACTATTTTATGTTAAGTTAATCTCATTTTATAATAAGTAATTTTAAATAATTAAAAGATTTACCTAAACATTTTGATGATATTTTCATGATTCATATTAGTTTTCAACCAGGGAATTCCTTTCATACGCAATGTACGAATATCAGGAATTTCGTTTTGCCGTCGGTATTTCAATTTCTCATGCTTCAATTTTTGCTTTCAACCAAGATATCGCTTGTATGTATAGTATGTGTAATGTATGCCTTTGCGTTTTGCCGTCGGCATTTCCATATTGACATGCAAAAGTAATTATGTATTTCATTGTTTCGTTTTGACCCAATTTTCTATATTAAGACAAGTGTCAATAACTGCGCCAAAATCAAATAAATATTTACATATTAAGTAAAAATCTTCTTACATGTTCTTTGTATATATCATATGTAAATAACTATTGAGTTTTACTCTCAAATGAAAGTAACCATCCTTCTTTCTACTACTAATATATCGGGCAAATTGACAAGCGTCGATAATTGCGCCAAAATCAAATATATTATATATTCATATGTAAATATGTTTTAAACCCTACATAAAATTGAAGTGTCAATAATTGCGCCAATTTTCATAAAGTTGGTGATTTTGCGCGGTTAAGACGTGATTTTGTGCGGTTAAAACGTGATTTTTGTACATTAATTTTAAAAAGTGCGGAAAAATGCCTAAAGTTCAAAAGTGTCGTGTGTGCGGCTGTGAGAGTTCCAGCGGTGGGGTACTCCGATTGTTCAGTTTCCCAAATGAATGGGAGCTGGCTGAAAAGTGGAAGGAGAACCTACAAATTTCTCCCTTGACCACTTTCCAGCCACCAACTTATTCTGAACTGTTCTCGAACTCGACGGGTCACTCGAGGACAATGCGTCGGCAGTTGAGAACAAGAAACAGGAAAAAAGAAGTGTGTTAAAAAATGAAACCACAAAGTTTGTGTTTAATATATTATATTACAATGTTGGTTCTTTATTGGATTATCAAATATTACCTGTGATTGTGATTGTGGATATGCTGGTGATGGTGGCCGGTGGACGACGTCTTGTTCGCTTCGATCCTTTTGAAAAGTGAGAAAAAGCGGCTAGCAGAATCGCTTGCTAAGCGGGAGTTTTCAACGAAACCATTGCCAGTTGAGTGAAAGTTATTAACAGTTGAGTGAAAACTATTAACAGCTAACTGGCAATGGTTTGTTATATACTCACTAGGGTTAGTAAAAAGAAATTAGGCACCGGCCTAAACATACCGGCCCCCTTGCGGTGAGCAACAAAAAAAAATTACATGTCCATCGACCACCATAACGATGTACAAATTTATGGCACAATATAAGTAGAGCTAAATAGAAAATATAGTTTAAGTTCATTCATTTGTTATTATAATTATATTTCTTAAAATAAAAATGCAAAAACAATACTTAAATAGCTTAATTTAGTACCGGGCCGTACCCGAAAGCATCCAGCCGAATATGGAGCCCTGAGCGAGAAGCTGCCCAAACGTTTGTGGCATGACCTGTTGGGTCATGATGCAGGAGTGTACATCCGCGCCGAGCACCAAGCGTATCGGCGACGACTTGTAGAAACGCCGCCAGTTTGATGTGGATGTATGGGGCTGCTATGTCGCAGTCCAACGTGGTGGTCGGGCTGATGCGTATATAGTCGTTCATTACCCTTACATGCGTCGATATGCGGATATTCGTCCCATGTCTGCCTCGCAGTACTAAAAGGCAGCCGCGTTGACCACCGATATCAGTCTGCACTAGTTGCAGTTCCCTTAACGGGTCGCGTGCAATTAGCGACGTAGGGGCGCATGCGTCTATGAGGGCCCT
Organism: Bactrocera zonata; assembly: GCA_037783105.1. Lineage (NCBI taxonomy): Eukaryota > Metazoa > Arthropoda > Insecta > Diptera > Tephritidae > Bactrocera > Bactrocera zonata. The sequence continues at coordinate 49,867 of JBAWJQ010002090.1, read as the reverse complement.
GACTAAATGTAGGCGTCCTCTTGCCTCGATCTTTACCACCGCCGTCGGTAAAATGGCTGTCGTTGGCAGCAAAGAAGGAGCCGTTAGCCCGGCTCTAAAGGAGCTAGCCCGGTGAAGTCCAGTCCAGTCTGGCCGGGTTGTGCGCTTGGCGACGGTACAGACGGCGTTTGTGCGAGCGACGTTCGCGTCGCAGAAGGGGGCGGAAAGTCCGGGTTTCCGTTTCCCCTCGCTGTGATGGGCGGAAAGGCCGTGTTTCCGCTCCGGTTTCGAATCGTTCTCCCTCCTCCGGTTCTGGTTGGAGAGGCCTAGTCTCCGTTCCAGTGTCTGACGCATAGATGGAGAGAGCATCATCGGAACTCATCTGTTCGCTCCATGAAGGGTTTTGCGGCACTGCGGGGCGGCGACGGGTATTTTCCCCGATGTGCAGCATTGTGTGGTGCTTCTCGTGGCAGCGCCGGCACCGTGCGTCGCTGGAACAATTCGCTGTCCTGTGGTTGACCGCAAGGTAGTTGACACAGTATTTGCCTATGAGTGCCTCCCGTAGGCGCTCTTCCGGTGTCTTGGCCCGAAAGGACGAGCAGAGCCGCAATGGATGCTTTCCCTTGCACAGCGTGCAAGAAAGCGGGTACCGGTTTGGGTGTAGCGCCGCAGTCTTCTTCAGGGTGCTGTAGCGAGTCATCTTCCTGAAATTAATCTGTTGACGATTTTGTGTTGTTTGGTTTCGAATATCATCTAAAACTGATTGGGTGGCGAGAAAAAGTGCATAAATTATATTATATATATTGCATAGTGGGAAGGTGGCCTTATGTGGTGTGAACTGCCTTACATTACCATAGTGTGTAGGTGGCCTTATGTGGTGTGAACTGCCTTACCTTACCATAGTGTTGCAAATAATAATAATTAAATAATAAAAACATTTTGCCTGTAGCATCAAATTTATGTTATCGTTATTGTTTTATTTGTCGTATGTTTTCGACAAAGTGACCTGCCACCAAAGAAAATGTTAAATACAATTTGGTTTAATAATTATTTTCAATTCTTACTTGTCACTAAAATGCTTCTTGCTCAGTAAGTTCAAGGGCAATGCATACATGTGCTGCTGTAGAAGGAGACTTTAGGTTTGCAACTTTGCTATTTGCTAGCAAAATATAGCATTTGCAAAAAAAAAAAAAAAAAAAAAACTAATTTAAAAACCATAAGCATGAGTTATGTCTCATAGTTTGAGAGACAACAGTTTTAGATTCACTGTTGTAAAATTTTTTAAGGCGAATTAAAAAAACTGACGGCATGGCATCACCGTATGTCATGAATGACATTTCGTATTTTGGTTATGTGTGGGGTTTCATCTGCACGCTTTGGCACATGTGCCAATATCAAAAAGGTTATGGTAAGTAATGAAAATAATGTAATTTCCATATTTATTTAAATATTTTCTTTTTCTTACAGATGTACGGAATAAAACCGCTTCCCGCCGAAAGAATATTGTTGTGTCAAGAAAGCAGATTTAAACTAATTTATTAATATATAAATAACGCAATGGACACAAGAATGAATACATTTTTTTTTTTTTTGTTTCGGAAAAAATATCCAAAACACGCTGGCTTCCAGATAATTTGCAAGCAAGCGAACGTTTCTTAACCGGCAGCTGGGATATGCCTTCAAATTTTGTGCGTTTGTGGCGTTTACAGCAAAATCAATATGCCGATGACTATAATGAATTTGTGCCGCGCTGTAGTGACAAACACTCCTTCAATAGTGACATTACGGGGAATGAATTCATTGCCACCGATTTAGCTGTCGTCAGTAGCTCTGATGGTCGCATAACAATAGTGGAAATTAAGCGTGCGGTTGAAGACGATATTTTGCAACAAAACGCCCAAAGTGAGGTCCTGCACAAATTTAACGCAAGTGGAGATGCGGCGCCTTGTACGGCCGTATCGGTATATGAAAGAGAGATAGCCACAGTTGGCGAAGATGGTCGATTGAATATTATGCATTCGTGTCAATCTCTGGCCGGCATGGTGATAACATGCTGGAAGCATCCACCAACACGCCATGGCTCAAGGGATGGAAGGCTGCACGTAAGTTGATTCCAAAATATTCGTGTATCACATGGGCAACAATAGGATAATAGAAATTTATGCAGCAACAACAGCGGTCGTCAAACAAAATTTCCTTGTTTTATATGTTCTGTGTTGTTTGCCATGCATAAAAAAAAGTTATTGTAATACTACAAGTAACACATACGCTGCATAGAACTATGTACATATTTTCATTAAAATCTGAAATTTTCTTCAAAAAATATATACACATACTTATTTGAAAGTAAATTGCGATATAAAGTAGTTGTATTTCCCAAAGGTGAAATTCTCGTTACATGGTAGTTAAGAAAGTATACTTAATTACAATATAGTAATTACAAAAAAGGAAAAAAGGTAACGAAACGAAAAACCAAAATTAAGTTATTTAAAGTAAAATAGAGTCGTATGAATCGTTCATTCTATCAATTAAAAGATTTCGCAATAATATTATTAAATAAAAAAATACGTGTAAGGGAATGCAGACGAAATATTTCAAAATTACAATCAAAGGCAATAAAAAGTGGTAAAACTTTGAAATTTTTTTCTCAAAATAAAATCCGTTTATTTTAATACATACATTCACAATTAATTAGAATAACGTAAATTTGCTTTAAAAAATGCCAACTTCGACTAGCGGTCCAGCATTGGAGTCGGCAGATAACAGCGTCTCGACGTATTTTGTTATTTCCTCATAACATAACAATAATAATGGTAAGTTTTCATGAAGGCATGCCAAATCAAACATTGGCCACACATCTCTTATAGTCCAATTGTGCTTATGTTTCAAATGTTTTACTAATTCATCGGTCAAATCTTGCGTCATGTACTTGTCTGCTAAATACAATAATTCACCTAACTCTTTCAGCGATAGAAATTCTTCTGTTTCTATTTCATATGTATAAACATAGCGTAAGAAACGTTCAAAACTTTTGGCATCTACCTCTGTTATACGTACTGGCCCATCAACATTAAAATCACTGTAAAACATTCGTTCGAAAACTTCAGAGGCAGTAGCTAAAATCATTTTATGGCAGCGAAAGCGTTGTGGTTCCTTATCTGGTGAATCCCCGACAAGAAATTCACAGTCAGTAAGAGACTGATCATCTTGAAGAAGTCGCATACGCCTCTCCTTACTATTAGGCATTCGTTTACAAAACATATTTACGTTAAAAATCTGTTTTTTTTTTCGAAGATTTTCTGTCAGGTGAAATTTGCAATATTTGTATGGTAGTAAGTGTGTCGGAAAGCTAGGCTTCCTATGTGGCTAGGGAACTGTTGTGTTGAGGAGGGTGTGCATCCACGTTTCTCTCCTCGTTGGGCGGTAGTAAGACCAATTTGGCAAGCGGTCTTGTAACTTGGCCTTTTTCAGTGATGATGTCAACTACTCGCACTCGGGTATCAGCACCTGGGTGTATGTTGACAATCCTACCCAATCTCCACTCGTTCGGTGACAAGTTGTCTTCCTTGATGACGACAAGCTCACCTGTTTTTGAATTTGTTTTTGGATGTTTCCACTTGATGCGTTTCTGCATTTCGTTCAGGTATTCGGTTTTCCACCTTTTGCAGAAGGATTGATGTAAGGCCTTAAGTTTTTGCCATTTATTTACGATAGAGGCACTGCTTTCATTTATATCAGGTTCTGGTGGGGCCATCAGATGTCCGCCGACCAAAAAATGTCCTGGAGTAAGTGGCTCCAAATCAGTAGGTTCGTTTGAGGCTGGGCTTAATGGTCGCGAATTAAGGCAAGACTCAATTCGGCATAAGAGTGTGTTAAACTCTTCAAGAGTGTATTTGTGCCCAGACGCAATCTTCCGAAAGTGACTCTTAAAGCTTTTCACACCTGCTTCCCAAAGTCCGTCCATATGAAGAGCTGCAGCAGGTATGAAATGCCATGTAAGAGCTTGGTGGCTATACCTTGAGATATCATTGTTGCGAGCATCGGCTATGAAGGCTTTAAGTTCGGACCTTAGAGATCTCGATGCTCCAACGAAGTTTGTTCCATTGTCCGAATAGATATTTTTGGGGCAATCTCTTCTTGAAACGAATCTAGAGAGGGCTGCTAAAAACGATTGTGTTGATAAGTCGGTAGTGGCCTCCAGGTGGATGGCCCTTGTTGTAAAACAAACAAACAGGCAGACATACCCTTTGGATACACGGCATCCTCTTCCACGGTAGCTTTTTATTTCAAACGGACCCGCGAAATCTACCCCCGTATTTGTAAAATCGCGTGAAAATGTGGATCGTTCGGACGGAAGTGCACCAATGAGTTGCGTCTGAGCACGTTTTTTGAAGATCGTGCACATCTTACAGTTGTGAATAATGGATCGAATCAAGTTTTTCACCCTTGGAATCCAATACTGAGCTCGCGATAGCCGTAACATCAGCTGATTTTCTCCATGCAAAGAGACTTGATGGATAAACTGGATTATTAGACGAGACAATACGCAGTTGTATGGAAGGATAATTGGATGGCGCTCATTGTATGACAAATCGAGAGACGCACTGAGACGGCCACCAGTTCTCATCACTTCATCTTTATCGAGGAATGGATTAAGAGAGAGGATTTCACTTTTTGCATCGATGGGCTTACCGGATTTCAAACAACCATACTCTTGACCATATTTCTGCTTCTGCGTATTTATTATCAAACGTCTTGTCGTTGCTTTAATTTCTTCGGATGAAATTAAGCAAGACTTTTGTTGAAAAGAAGCCTTTGTGTTTGGATGAGTTCTTTGAGAGAATCTCATAACGTATGATAACACTCTCAAAGCTCTCAGCAAACTAGAAAAACGGTCAAGAATGTCGTTAGAATTCCCCTGTATAGTTGTACAAGCATGTACACGTACCTGTTTTTCCTCTATTGTCGTCTCGTAGTCGTTTTGTTGTAATGGCCATTTGCATTGATCTTCTTGCAGCCAAGAAGGTCCCTGCCACCACAAGGTGTTTTCCACCAAATCCTGTGCCATAAGTCCCCGACTGGCTAAGTCTGCAGGGTTAGATCCTGAATCGATATGATTCCAAACGTTGACCTTGAACATGGTGGCTTGCGAATCCATGCGAGAACGATGGTCGAATCCGTCCATAGTTTAAGGTTAAGATGAGTCAGCTCCAGGTTGCTGACGACAGATTCAACTGTTTCGGCCAGTAATACGGCGCCGCACAGTTCCAGACGTGGTAAAGATACAGTTTTGACAGGCGCTACTCTTGTTTTTGCCAATAGTAGGCTGATGAAAACTTCGTTGCTTGTCTTTACGCGCAGGTAGACAGTTGCTGCGTATGCTTTCTCTGACGCATCGCAGAATCCATGAATGGACACATCGTCCGTTGGCGAAAAGTGGACCCATCGTGGAATTTTAATGTTAATGGTAGGAGATACAACCTCGTCCCATTGTGTTCCTTCTAACCAAATATGTTGCATTATCATTTTGGCTGTGACTATTATCGGTGCTAGCCATCCTAATGGGTCAAACAGCTTGGCGATATCTGAGAGGATAGCTCTCTTTGTATATGATTCTGGGCTGAGTATAGGTTTTGTTTTAAAATAAAAGAAGTCAGTATGCGCATTCCACCTTATCCCAAGAGCCTTGTCATCACTGGTGTCTTCGAAGTCTAAAAACTCCTTGTTAAGCAAGTGGTCTTTTGGAAGGTCTTGTAAAATTTTCCCACAATTGGCTGTCCATTTTCTTAATGGGAAACCTGCCGACTCCAATGCTGTTCTTAACTCATCTTTAGATTTAATTGCAGCCTCTACAGAGTGTCCACCTGCTAAGACATCATCAACATACATGCACTTCCTGAGTATGTTTGAGGCTACTGGTAGTGAGCTTCCAACGTCGTCAGCTAATTGAAGTAATGTCCTTATTGCCAGATAAGGAGCGCAGTTGATCCCGAACGTTACCGTCTTCAATTCAAAAATATTGGTTTGTTCGGTCGGACGTTTGCGGAAAACGATTCGCTGGTACTTCGTTTGATCAGCCTTCAACAGGATTTGGCGATACATCTTCTCAATATCGCTATTGAAGACATATTTAAATAATCGCCATCGCAGAATTAAAATGGTCAGATCTGCCTGAAGAACTGGACCGGGGAGAAGGATGTCATTCAGCGAAGTGCCGTTTGAAGTTGCTTGCAATGCATTGAACACCACACGCACCTTTGTCGTTGTGCTCTCTTCCTTCTTTACGGCGTGGTGAGGCAGGTAATAGTTGTCACTAGAGTCGGCCGTTTGACTGGTATGTATCTTTGCCATATGACCCAGCTCAACATATTCATTTAATACCCTGTTATATTCTTTTTGCAGGTTTACGTCTCTTGACAACCGAGCTTCATTGCGATAAAACTGGGAGTACGCAATCTTTAAGGAACTACCTAGACTAATGTTGACCGGATAGTCTTTCCTGAATGGTAGCGATACAACGTACTTCCCGCCTTCATTTCGCTTCGTTGTCTTCTTATAGAGCTCTTCGCAATACCTGTCCTCCTCGCTTAACTTCCTTTCCTTGGACATCTCTTCCAACTCCCAGAACGAAGCTAACCGCTTTTCCAGCGATATTTCGTTATAATACGAGACGCAAGTGTTGGTTGGCTTAGTTGTATTAGCACGCCCTGTGACTATCCAACCGAACACTGTCTCTTGCGCAAGAAGTGATCCCAGCACGTTCTTGCGTATGCCATCCAGCATAATCTGGGGATAGACGTCACCACCGAGTATGACGTCCACGGGTTCATTGACGAAGAACCTCTTATCCGCCAACGTGAGATCTGGGAAAGCCTGCCGAGTTAGTGCGCTAATATGGCAAGTCGGCAAGTTTCCCGTTAATTTCGGCAGAACCATCATGTTCGTTGTGATCGATATAAGTGGGTCAATTGGTGACCGCAACTCGACACAACATGCTTCCTTCACTTGCGCAGATACGGTGTTGTTGATGCCTGACACCTGGGCATTTATCTTCCTCACTGGCAAGTTGATTCTGCGCTTCAGCCTTTCTGTGATGAAAGAGCACTCTGACCCGGAGTCGATGAGTGCTCTTGCGGTATAAGTAACGCCGCTGTAATTTATGTTTATTTGTGCCGTTCCTAATAAGACACCTTTATCGCTGTTAGCGAAGCACGACTGTACCTGAGTCGTTGGCTTGCCTTTCGATTTGTTGAAATTGCGTCTCTGCTGCGCTGGCCTGGACGTAGACGGAATCTCGTCCGATGGCGTAGATGAGCCTCTTTGGCTGCTAGGCTGCACTGTCCTCAAATGTAGGAGTGTGTGATGCCTCGCGTGGCACGTGCTGCAGTTGAATGCACTGGTGCATTGCGACACTAAATGCCCAAAGCCGAGGCAATTGATGCAGCGATTGTTACGCTTAGCGAACTTGATCCTGTCCGCCAGTGCCATGTTAAGAAACATGGGGCAAGATCTTAATTTGTGATCTGCGCTTTTGCACATCAGACATGTTGATTTCTCAACGCTTACTTGGAAGGCGCCGAGTCTGTTCTGATGGCTATTGTTGTTGTATTTATTCTGTGTGGGTGCACTGACAGGCTTTACGGAATTGGACGATTTCTTGGCACGTTCTATTGCCTCTAAATCACGGTATCTATCCGTGAGGAAGTTGTCCAATTCCTCCCACTTCGATGTCTTTGTCTTGTTCTTTACAGACTGTTCCCACAGGGCCAATGTTGCTTGTGGCAGTCTCTTAGAACAAATGCGGATTATGATTGGGTCTCAATTCCCAATGTCCACTTTATTGGCTGTCAGGCAGGAGATGCAGCTGTTGATCTCCCGCTGTAGCCACTTTATCGAGCTTGAGCACTCCTTGTTGATTGACGGTAAGTCGAGCAGTATATCGACTTGGGTTTCGACAAGAATTCGCTCGTTCTCGTACATGTCTGTCAAACCCTTCCATGCCATCGCAAAACCATCATTGGTAAGAGGGCATTTCGACACAATAACCTTCGCCTCCCCTTGCGTCTTTTTGTTGAGGTGGTATAATTTCTCAACCGGTGAGAGACGATTGCTCTTGATGTATACGGCCGTGAACATATCCCGGAATGTTGGCCATGAAAGGTAGTTCCCTTTGAAAACATCTGTATCGCAAGGCGAAAGGGAGTGGTTATTGTCTACCTCAACAGATTTTTCTGTGTCTTTGGGGGTTGAGAGGATCTCAGACATATCCTTCATTGCCCCCATGCAACGTATGTAGCACTGACCACCTAACTTAAATTTCTTTTTTATTAGGGCATAATCTTTCGACGACATGCCCCTTTACTGTTTAGGTCATCATGGGCAGCTTTCGCTTTGCACCACATCTCTTTCAACTCGTCTTGTTGCATCACAAGAGCGTTCTTCGAGATGTCCTTTGATGCGGCACTGAATTCAGACTCGTATTCGACAACGTAGTCTACTAAGCGCATGAAAGCTTCCATGGTTTTATTGATATGAGTGACAAGGAAAAATTGAAAATAGAATTTAAATTTAAAAGAATAGAGCAATACTCAAGACTGAGCAGGTTGAAAATAATTCCCCACGATTGAAAATTTTTATTTGCAGCACACCACTGCCAACCAAACGAGAATATAGAAAAAATTTTTGACTGTTGTAGCCGATATCGCAATATATCTGGCTTATTGTACTTTATTTAATATATGTGAGTTGTACGTAAGTATGTATATATATGCGACATTTTTTATATGGCTCGCCACCCAAGATACGCCACCGAAAATCAGTTTGTGACAAAAAAGTGTTTGAAAGTGAAAAAAGTGCAGTGTCTCAGTGAAAAAAAAGAGAAAAACAAAAACAGAAATTTCGTGACCAAATTGAGAAAAAATTAAAAATCAGTGCCGTAAGTGATATATGAAAAAATATTGCCGCACAAAATCGAAAAATTGAGAAAAATCAAAAATTTGTGCCGTAAGTGATATGTGAAAAAGTATTACCGCACAAAATCGAAAAATTGAGAAAAAATCAAAAATTAGTGCCGCAAGTGATATGTGAAAAAAGGTATTATCGCACAAAATCAAAAAAATCAAGAAAAATCAAAAAATTAGTGCCGTAAGTGATATGTGAAGAAGTATATGAGAAAAGTATTACCGCACAAATACCGGTAAACGTAACCGTGCACTTACGGATTATTTTGCTTTTGTAATTATTTCACTAAAACACTAAAAACACTTTGTCACTTTCCTTATAAAAAGATTTATAATTGTCACCAATATTAAACAAAAATGCGATTAAAAAAACCAACTTTTTTTTTTTACAACGATTTATATCAAAGTTTTATGAACAACCAATCACGTACCTGGTTTGCCTGAGTTGGTGTGAAGTGTATTGTGTTAAAAAAGAGTTCCTGGTGTGCCGCGCCTTGTGAATCCCTGTGGGTGGTGTTAAAAACTTGCTTGCTGGTTTGCAGCGCCTTGTGAATCCCTGTGGGTGGTGTTAAAAAACTTGCTTGCTGGTTTGCAGCGCCTTGTGAATCCCTGTGGGTGGTGTTAAAAAACTTGCTTGAGTCTTGCCTTAATCCGGCTCGAAGGACCATGAATTGTTCTCGAACTCGACGGGTCACTCGAGGACAATGCGTCGGCAGTAGAGAACAAGAAACAGGAAAAAAGAAGTGTGTTAAAAAATGAAACCACAAAGTTTGTGTTTAATATATTATATTACAATGTTGGTTCTTTATTGGATTATCAAATATTACCTGTGATTGTGATTGTGGATATGCTGGTGATGGTGGCCGGTGGACGACGTCTTGTTCGCTTCGATCCTTTTGAAAAGTGAGAAAAAGCGGCTAGCAGAATCGCTTGCTAAGCGGGAGTTTTCAACGAAACCATTGCCAGTTGAGTGAAAGTTATTAACAGTTGAGTGAAAACTATTAACAGCTAACTGGCAATGGTTTGTTATATACTCACTAGGTTTGGTAAAAAGAAATTAGGCACTGGCCTAAACATTTCCCAAAAATTTCCCAAAAATTCTCAAAAGGAATGCTGTCCTGACATTGTATGTAGGTAAGTGCAATTCTTTTATTTAAGTGCAATATTTGTTGTGGGTGCCCTTACAAGTGCATGAGTGAGTTTTTTGCGAGTGCACATACAAGTGCGTTTACTTTTAATGCACTTATCTGTGAGTTATGTAAAATGCCAAACAATTTTAACATTCATTGAAATGCAAAAGTGGATCATATTATAACATTACCGTTATACTTCAGAGAATATAACTAAAATAATGATCGACGGCAATATCATAAAAGAAACAAAATTTAAAGCAAAACTCTCTTGGCCAATAGGCACTAATATTTCAATGCTCGCAACTGTACATATACATATATATTGAAATAATTGGGTTGGGGCCTCATCTACAAATTGCAAATAAATATAAATATAAATAAAAAAAACATGTATAATAAAATGCAATTTGTAGATGAGGCTCCAACCCAATTATTTCAACCGGCACCTCCGTTAAAAAGTTGCTGCGTTAGCAACTGTGCCGGTGGAGAAAATAATTTAAAATTTCCGAAAACGGAAGTTGCTAGGAATAATTGGGTAAAGGCCTGCAATCTTGAGTTGCCATTAAAAAAAATTATACATACATATCTGAAAAACATTTTCACAAAAAAAATTTATCCTTGCACCGAATAATCAATGAAGCTCTTTCTGTGCGAAATTTAGGACTCGACGAAAGTATCCAGCAGTCATCGCAGTGAGTTTTGCCGCCGGTTTTAAAAACATATGATGTTAAAAAAACCGATACTTCACAACTTATGATATGCCATTTGAAGAGATTGGAAATCCAAATTTCATATCATTCGAAGAATTCGAGAAATATTCATGAAATAGAAATGAAGTGCAACGATGAAGAGAATATCTCTGTTTGCGACCACGAGCATTACGCTCGAGTAGCTAGGCGCTTTCAAAATAATTCTTTGAAACAAACCAAAAAAATTAAAGACCTGAAAAGGCGAGTTTTATTATTCACAAGAAAATGTCAAGCTCTAGAAAAAAATATTATATTAACAAGAGATTGCATGCTCATTTGAAATACATTCGCAAAAATGATTGTGAAGAAAAAGAACTCTTACAACGAAAAGGAGAAAACAATGGCATTGAACATCAATTATATGTCGGCTAAGGCCTATAATTTTATGAGCGACGATTTAAAAAAAAATTGTTCAAGACATGAAATCAGAAGAACGCATATGCCAACTAATTTTCGACGAAGTCTCAATCCGAAAAGATCTGACGTACAACAAAGTACGAGATATGATTGATGGCTTCGTTGATAGAGGAAAAAGTCACCGGGAAAGCGTGATCGGCAATAAGTGCTGCTTTTTTATATAGAAAAGTTATTTCCTATTATGTGGCAAAAGATGGCGTGAGCAGCGAGAGATTGCTAAATTTGCTCCAGAGCAATTTAAATGCCTCAGAGGAAATCGGGCTAGCAATCAAAACGATAATGTGCGATCAGGGTTCCCAAAATGCCAGATTGAGACTAATATTGGGTGCATCGCCAGAAAAACCATATTTTTACCACAATAAAAGGAAAATTTATATGATGTTTGACTATTGCCATTTGATAAAATGCATGCGCAACATGATCCTGAAATATGATACCGAAACGCAAGATGGACTGGCATCGTTCAAAGTTGTACAAAAAATATATGCCATAGACCAACCGAATGTTGATTTTAAAATGTGCCCAAAGTTAACATATTCGCATGTATACCTCGGAAGCTTGGAGAAAATGTCGGTGTCAAGAGCTACACAAATATTCAGTAATTCGGTCGCCGCGGCAGTTGAAATGGCAATCAAAGAAAATTTGTTGGGCTCCGATGACCATTTAAAAAAATGTGCCAAAGCAACCCAGCTGCTGGAGAAAAGGATGAATGATCTGTTCGACGAATTGAATTGTAAGACGCTTTATAATCCAAATCCGCGAAGAAGGCCAATACAAAGAATTTTTTTTTGTTTCAATATCTTTTTATTTATGGAATCTGCTTTTTATTTTAAAAGCCTAACAATAAGTTATAAAATCTTAAATCTATTTAAAAACTAGACACGCTCAAGCAAGTGATTGAGCTGTTTTGGTGATACATTGCTCCTCAGTACGCGGGCATATATCTTCTTTTAAGGCGTGTGTGATCGCAGGAATGTACCAAAGCATTAGCCAAAGGGTTTGGGTGTTCACGGAGTTTAGATATGTAATTATTAAAACACTTAGTTGGGTTTTAATGTTGTTTTATTTCTCTTGTTTGCACAAGAGCAGCCGTTTGTATCGGTCGAGTTATTACAACTAATTTGCTAACTAAAATACTGCGACGACTACGCCTAAATACCTGACTCTTTGTTTTACCTGTCAGTTGCTGCACATGTTTTGCCGTGTGACTTGCAAAATGCAATTCGGCAATTTACCTCTTGCTATTGGCTTTTCTGATATAGCGATGTTGTTGTTGTCACGCGCTACCTGGTCGACGCTTCGTCATCAGTATCTGTGGGAGAGTTGTTGTTATGCTATTTCCACACTCAAACCTGCCAACGCTCCGTCAGCAATATCGGTGGGAGTGGAGTGTTGACTGGATACGTGTTTACCGGTGTTAACTTATATTTAATTCTGCTGTCTTCTACTCCTTTCCTTACCATAGAAATACCAAGGTCTTTATGGATGTTTTCATTACGCATGTACCATGGCGAACACGTGATTGGAACCTTTGTATTATGTCTATATCAGTTGCACAGGTTGTACCCCACAGTTGAATGCCATACATCCAAATCGGCTTTATGACCGCAGTATATAAAAGCACTTTGTTGTCTAGGCTAAGTTTGGAGTTTTTATTTAATAGCCAATTTAAATTTGCAGCTCTTATCTTCACGCAAGTTATTTTACTAGATATATTTTTTCTCCACGTAAGTCTTCTATCTAGGTGAATACCAAGATAATTTACTTCATTCGCTTGGGGTACTAATATATTGTTTATTTTTATTGCCGGATACATTTTTGGTCTAAGCGAAAATGTAACATGCTTACACTTTTGTTCATTTACCTTTCTACGCCAGTTGGCTAGCCATTCTTCGACAAACTTTAAGTGCTCGGCTAATACTCTTGATGCTATTATGTGGCATTTGTTACGGCTCACTATTGCTGTATCGTCCGCAAAAGTTGAAGTTAATACATTGTTAGCTGTTGGAAGATCTGCTGTATATATGATGTATAGTGTTTGGCCTAAAACACTGCCCTGGGGTACACCAGCCCTTATCTGTCTTTCATCAGATATGAAATCTCCCACTTTTAGCATAAATTTTCTATTTTTTAAATAAGATTCCAATGTTTTATACAATTCTGAAGGTAGAATATTTTTAATCGTATATAAAAGGCCCTCATGCCATACCTTATCAAACGCCTGAGCCACGTCTAGAAATATAGCTGAACAGTACACTCTGTGCTCAAATGCTTTTCTTATTTCGTTAGTAATTCTATTTACTTGCTCTATCGTGCTATGTTTTTCCGAAACCCGAATTGGTGCGTTGGTATTATATTATTTTCGTGGAGGAAAGGAGTCATCTTTGATAGCAAAAATTTTTCAAATATTTTAGAAAGACAGGGTAGAAGACTGATTGGTCTGTTAAGTCTTTCCCAGGTTTGTCTATCAAGATAATCTGCCACTTTTTCCATGAATTAGGATAGTGTCCGAGATTAAGAATTGCATTGAAGAGCAAAGAGAGCACTTCTACGGAAATATTTGGTAACTCAATTAGCATTTTTGGGGTAATATTATCATGTCCTGGTGACTTTTTTGGGTTAAGTTCTTGAAGTCCTAATAGACACATCCGACTCGTTTGCGGTATTGGGCAAGGTTGGCAACTCAAAGTTGTTCTTTGGGCAACTGGGTTTAAATACCTTTTCTAGGTGATTTGCAAAGCAATTTGCCTTATCCTCATCACTGCGAGCCCAATTACCATTCAACTGTTTTAGAGGCATGTTGGAATCTACTGGTGGCTTGAAAGACTTTTGGGCTTTCCAAAGGAAGTTTTGCTTGCGAGAATTTGGACACAGTTTCTTTATATAATTTTCAGTATTGTGTTCCTCTTCACGTTTAAGCGCTTTTTTAACTTTCGTACAACAGATTTCAGTTGAAGCAGAGTTGAAGGGGAGCGATTTAACTGCCATTCCCGCCTAGCTTGCCTTTTCTCATTTACAAGTTTCTCTATTTCATTATTGGTGATCTTTCTAAAACCAACTGGTTTGTTGTTTTTTTTGGTGTTACCAATACAGCTGCATTAGTTATTAAATCAGTAATTTCTCTTATATTTTCATCAATGTCTCTTCCTGTATTTATTTTGCAATCAATATTGATGTGGGTGCTGATATACTTTCTATATTTAGTTAGTTTTATGTGATGTTAGAGAAACTTTTGGCTCAAATATCATGGGCTATTCGTATAACTTTATTAGTACAGGAGAATGATCAGATGATAAGTCTGTAAATGTATCAGCTGTCATAAGCGATCTATCTATATTTTTGACTACAGCAAAATCTATTAAGTCTGGTATTTTTCATCTATCACTGGGCCAGTATGTCGGCTTACTAGGACATATTATGTCCAGCTTATTATGCTTATTCATAATAGTGTAGTATAACTGTCGTCCTTTCGGATTAATAAGACGCGAGCCCCAATACGTGTGTTTTGCGTTGTAATCTCCACCTGCAAGAAATTTTTGACCTAGTGTTCCAAAAAAGTCTTTAAATTCGATTTCTGTAATTTTAAAACGAGGTGGACAGTATATAGCAGTAAGGTTTAAGTCACAACCCCGTTTTTTGAGTGAAATTGTTGTAGCTTATAACTGTGGAGTAGCGTGCGATTCTAGGGCATAGTGGTTTAAACGATTTCTAATCAACACTGCCGTGCCACCATGCGCTTTTCCATCTGGATGATTTGTGACATAGACTCTAAATCCCGGAATATTGAAATTATTTTTATTTGTTAAATGAGTTTCTGATATAAGCATTACATCAATATTCTTTTCAGACAGAAATCTGATAATCTCTAATTTATGTTGGTTAACACCGTTAGCATTCCATATACATATATTTAGTAAGCTCATTTTTTACTTAATAAATTTTGCAGCATTTGATTTACTGATTTTATTAAATCTTGGATCATGTTTTGCATGCTAGACATAAATTGTGTCATACACTGTGTAAGATTTATAATCAAAGTTTCAATACCTCCATTTGGAGGATTTTGCGGCAGTTGCATTTGCACAGTGTTGCCTTTCACGACATTTGCATAGCTTCCTTGCATATTATTATTGATAGAAGTAATAGGATTTGAACTTTTCTCTGAGGTTGCTATAATTTCATTACGGGGTGTTTGTAACATTTGGTTACGACGTGCTTGAATGCCCTGTGACAACTTCGGTTTCAAATCTTTATATACAGGACAACCCCTGTAGTTAGCAGTGTGATTTCCTCCACAATTGCTGCATTTTTTATTTAATTCTTCTTTATTAAGGGTGCATTTAGAAGTGAGATGTAAATCACCACATACCACACAAACACTGCGTAGAGTGCAATATGATTTAGTATGCCCATATTCTTGGCAGTTAGTACATTGTACCGGACCGTTTCTTTTATGTGGTTCTTCCACAGTTACTCTGCGATGCAGCAAATATTTCAGATTGTATATAGGATGGGTCTCATTTTTTTTAGTTGATTCGAATTCGGCAACAATTCAATTTTAAACATTGGCTGTGGTACTTTGTTTCTATTAAATATATTTACAACTGTTTTAATTCCAAAACCGCATTTTCCTAATGCTTCTTTGACTTCACTAGAGTCTACGGCAGACTCTATACCCTTGATTATATTAACTAGGCCCTTAGAGCTCTTCAGTTGATACGAATAATAATTCTTGTTTTTATTTGACAAAAATTTGACTATATCCATAAAACTTTTTTCAGTGTAGGACTGAATTTTTGTTTCATCTATATTGCCTTTTTTCAAAGGAACTATATGAAAGTTGTTAGTACCTACAATTTTGCTTAATTCAGCAACGAGAGCATTACTGCTACGCTCGCGCAAATATATTGGGGGTGGTTTGGCATTAACGACTGTGGTGGTACCCTTCCCATCGTCGTCTGAAGAATTGCTTAGTATGGCAAATCTGTTGCCATTTAGAATTTCAGGCTTTTTACCGTTTGGCGTGCCTGGTTGAAATTTGTTGTTATTGACCGCTGATTTAACTGGACTTAGTTTCCTTTTTGCGTTAATATACCGATCAATACCAGTCTGAACAGACGGGCCTTTTCTTGTTGGTACACTCTCACCTTGCTTTGTGATTTTCTTCTTTGCCTACGCGTTTGCTGGTACCTGCAGGCTGGTTAGTGTCAGGGCATTTGTTGTTGTCCGATTGTTGTTTTCGGCTGCTGCTGCTGACTGCGTTCTTTGCTTCGATTCCTTTTCAGCTGATCGTCGTGAAGACTCATCATCGCCGTTACACTTTTTATTGCCAGTAGTTGTGGTTGTTGTTGGGTCGACAAAGCTGAAGTAGGCATTTAAGGAATGCCTACGGCCTTGCTGATGAGGCTGCGAAGCACTCATTATTGTTTGTTTGATTTTTTGTTTTCACTTATTGATTCATGCACTAATTGTTTATGTTTATTATTATTAATTTGTGTGCACTGTTTTTAATGTTTGTTTACGATTTATAAATTGTTTTTTTTTTTGTTTTACTTTTTGCTTGGTTTTATGATTATTATTAGTTTTTTTTTTGTAAAAATTGAATTCACGGAGTGAGTTAAATAACACGTCCGTACTCTTTGAACACGCTCTTAGGAAAATTGTATTGAAAAAATTAACAGGCTAAAAAATCACATCCACTACATAAAAAAGCCTAACAGCCAAATATTGTGCCTAGACTCACTCGTTTTTACAATATATGCAATGATTGCATTGAGCGGCGATATATTCGATGAATATTCGAATATATCATTTATACTCTTAGGGAGAATGAACCAGGATACACTAGAAATTTTGGCAGCAATTGCGAAGAAGACGACGACATAAACCTTGACTGGAATATTGGCCAAGGAGACGACCTCAAAGAAAGTTTAAAACCGTCTGAGCAACTTGCCGTGGAACAAATATGTATTCCAGATGAGCACTTTGCTAAGCCGAAAAAGCAGCCGAGAAACAGGTTCGTCGCTACTACACTGGATATGCCATATACCAGAAGGTTTTATGTAAACTAAAGTGCTAGAAATGTGCCATTTTAATGCGAAAGAGTGATACCTCTTTGGAAGACTCATCGGAAACCCTTATAAGTTCAAAAAATTATAAAGGAGCAAATGACCTAAGGCTGGTTAATCCCGATGATAGAATCTTCGAAATAAGCCGCCTTCAAATGAGCTGCTATAAAGATCTCTTTATAGAAAATTCATGCAGAGTGGGTATAATATCGATGATTTTAGTCCGGATTACTGCAATTACCGAGAGTGGTATAGTCAAAGTGGTATAGCGAGGCTGGAGATTGCCTCGAACATAGGCATCAACTTTTAGATCTCCAAATCACAGTGTTACTATTCAAAAATGCGAAATGGCTGGCACACCAACAGGAAGAGTTATTCAAAAATGAAGTAAGGGCGAGATACTATAATAAAAAACAAAAATTAAAGAAACTGGTAACATAAATTGCAGGCCATATATAATTTTTCTAGTAACTTTCGTTTGATAAAAGGTAAAAGAAATATATGAAATAAAAGTACATTATTCAAATAACTAAATCGCATTTCTCTCTTTTTAATTTCAGATTTTTCAATAAGTAATAATGTTCTGTTTATTTCTTTCAGGATAGAACTAAGTTGTAAATAGTTTGTAGTAGTAGGTTTAGTATTAGTTATTGTTAGTTAGTTTTAGTATTTGTTACGTAGTACACGTGAGCCAAGCTTTGAATAAAGCTGGTGAAGAAGACCTCATCTTTATTGATTAGGTTGTGTGAGAATTTGTGGTTGTAGGTAGACAAATTTTGAAAATCGTGTTTTATTAAAATTATATTCTCTTAATAACCTTATATATGTATATTTCTAATAAAATGAATTTTATTTTTCTTTGCAGTTTATTAATAAATTTAAATAAATTTACATGTATTTTCATTTTTATTTAATTTTCAATGAAATTTTGAAAAATTAATTGCTTTCAGAGTCTATTTTATTTTATCATGGATTTCAGTTGATTTTTGAATAGAAATTTGACCGGCGTAGAAGCAAAATTTGATACAATCATACATATATTATGTAGTTTACACATTTGTCTGTATGTTTGCGAAAGCAAATGTTCTACAAAAGCATATTTCTATACTTAAACAAAATTATTTGAACCATTGTATCATACGTATACATACATACATACATATTTACGCACGTTGGAAGGCGAAGCTGTTACAGCGGCAAGGGAAGCGGTGACAATCGGCGGCCATTCATTTATTTTTTCGGCACAGCTTGGATTTTATACCAGTAATACATTGACTCTTCGACAAAACGTGAGCTTCGGCCTAGGTTGCCCATGACAACGGAGATGCGTGCGGCACTTCTTATGAATGTTTGTACATAAGTACATATGTGGCTCGTATTTGTTTTCGTAAACATACAGACAAATGTGCCAAAGAAATAATATAGTACATGTATATGCTATAGAAATTCTATTGCTACAAATATGGAAATGATAATGAAATAATGCGAATATGCACATTAATTCCCGTATCGCGGGAATTTGTAAAAAAATATATTTTCTTTCTGCCAACGCGCAGAGAAAATGAAACTCGTGGTATCGACTGGATTGCCGGAGACAAAATCTAATCTTTATTTACAAGTTACTCTTATTTATACATTTACTTATTATTTACTTAAAGTTATTGAAAGAAAGAGTCAAGTTACATTAATTTCATATTCAGCATTTATAAGAATGGTTGAACGGAAAAAGTATATCGAATTCTATTTAAATTTATGAGGCCACCCAACTACAAAGTGTAAAAATTCAATATTGTTTATAGTTATAGTCAAGTGGCTGTGTGGAGGCTGTCATTAACTCCCCCCTTCCTAAGATGAATCGTCCCCGATTCACTATTATTTTGAGTTAATTTATGTATTTGATCTAAAAGAGCATTATATGTGACTTCTTGTAATTGCATATTTTCTATTGGTTTGGGAATTTCGCGAGATTTTTTTAATTTTAATATTATGTAAGTTAAGAAAAGTATTCCCAAGATTAAAATTATGTACCAAAAATATGAATGGACTGTGATATGCTTATTCCGTTCTGCTAAAATGTTTATATTATCTAATTTTAACAGTTTATTAGTTGTTTCAATATATTATTAAATTTCAAAATTATTGATATGGTTATTTTTCAGATAATTCCAGATTTTTGTTTCTATGTTTTCATAAGTTTGATTATTAATTACTGTATTATTTTAATATGTAATTAAATATGTTCCAGTTAGTGTTTGATTGTCTACAATATTTTTTCCTGAAATTAATATTGCTCCTGGTTTTATTTCTTCAATTTTCAAATTTTCCTCTTTTAGTTTTTTACATTTTCCTTGTTTTTTATTTAATATTTCTGACAAACATGTGATTTTCTTATTTAGTTTACAATAGGTTTTTGAAATTTCTGTTTTACAATTCTGAATATTAAAAAATTTATTATCACAATATATTATGTTCTGGTCAATAATAAGCTTACCATCTAATTGAGCTATGGCTCTTACATCGTAGTACTTACATGTTAGTTCTATTTTAGGATATTTAATATAAATTATTATTATGTTTCCTTTTTGGGCTATTTTAAATTTAGAGATGTCCATTAAAGCTGTTATAGTCATAATACCGTGTTGGTAATATGTTATGTTTTTCAATTCATCATAATGTAAAATTGTTGGATTTAAAATTCCAATTTTATTAAAAGTTATTGTATTTATTAAATTTTGCAGTTCATGTATAATATATTGGTTTCGTTTTCTTATTATTTTCCTGTTTATGGTATCGCCTTTAATATTATTTATTGTTTCAGTTAATTCTGTTATTATTTTAAAAATTTCTGAATTTGTTGTAAATTGCTTATTGTTATTTATTATCAGTTCGTCCAATTTATTATTAATTTTTACAATGTCGTCATGGTCTGGTGTACCAGCTATCCATTTCCAAAGAGTTCCTAATTCATTTATACCCCTTTTTTGCCGAAAATTAGTTTGTTTTAATTGTTCTAATAAAGTTTTTATTATCAAAATTTCAGATTCTGTTTCCTGTGTAATAATTCCTAAGCTATCGTGATTTTGTTCGTTAATACTGTAAAAATTTCTATTTTCGTCTGCTATTATATTTTCAAAATTAGATAAATTAGTAATGTGGAATAGGTCCCCGTATTCTTCATAAATGGAAACATCTCCATTTTCGATAAGTACGTAGTCTTGTCGAGTATAGTCTATAACATCAGCGGTTACTGAGCTGATTAGTGCAGTCAAAATTAAAATGATCATATTGGAAACCTATAAAATTATGATTTTATATTATCTTTATGAATAATTCTATTTCTATTATTTATTAATATGTTATTCCCCAAGTTTTCTTTAACTTGTTGTTTCTTATACCTAGGTTGTAATTTATTTCTCTCTCCTATTATTTTTTCATAAATAATTTGTCCAGGATGATATTGCTTATCTGTTCTATGTTTATTATGAAACGTTAGCATTTTCTCCTGTGCTTGCTTTAAAGTGGTTATTAAGTTTTCATGGTTTACCCTATTATAAAGTACTTCATTTGGTTTAAAATTCGTTACTGAATGAATTGTTGTATTGTATTGTTGCGCTGCTCTAAGTACTGTTTCTAAATTACTGACAATATTGTATTCTTCTTTTATACATCTGGCTATTTCGATTATCGTTGAATGAACTCTTTCAACTTGTCCATTAGTTGTGCTATGACGTGGATCACAAAAGTAAATTTCAATATTTAACCTTTGCATTAAGGATTTAAATGTTGGTGTGGTAAAGCTTGGTTCATTATCTAAAGTAATTTGTTTTACATCTGTGAAGGTTTGAAGTAATTCTAAAACCTTTTCTTCGATATTTGACTTGTCTTCTATATGTTTTAATATTAAAAATTTTGAATAAGCGTCTACACATGTGATAAATTTTAGTTTCTGTGCGTAAAAAATGTCTAAATGGAGCTGCTCTCCTTCTTTCTCTGGAATTGGGGCTTTACCTATTGGTATTTTCTTAGGATGGCGATCATATTTATTTTTATTGCATATTATACAATTTCGAATGTATTCTTTCATTCTTTTCCTCATTTCGGGCCAATAATACAATTTCTCTATTTGTTTAAGATTTTCATTATAGCTTCGATGAGCTCTATTATGGGTTTGTTCTATTAATTCGGACTGATCTTCTCTATTAATAATATCCATTGGAAAAAGTTTGGTAAATACAAATTTGTTTTGAAAAGTTTGTTTCAGAGCTTCTTGGATTTCGTGCAAGTCTTCAACAGTGCAGTGAATCGCTGTCACTAACTTTGGTTGAATATATTCTTTCAAAATAGTCATTAAATTTTCTACTGTGTCATACTCTATTAAATGCCTTTTATTCCCAAAGGTTTCGATTACCTCATGAATAGTGAACCTATTTTTACTTAGTATAATTTGCTGTTTAAACTGATTTAATGGTTTTTGTGTTTCCTGTATTTGATTGCTTTCGCTACTCTGTGCCGAGTGCTCTGAATCTTCCGATTCGTTTGATAAATGGTTTAACTGAAGACGGGAAAGTGCGTCTGCTACTATATTGGTTTTACCGGGTTGGTACACAAATTTAGGAGAGAATTCTTCTATAATTGCGTGCCATCTTTTCATTTTTGGATTCGGGTTACGGGGTGATAAAGCAAATGTTAATGGTTGATGATCAGTATGTATTTCCAAATTGGTTACACCGTAGAGATAATTTCGTAGATTTTTTAGTGCCCAAACAATGGCATAAAGCTCCTTCTCATTAGTTGCGTAATTTCTTTCAGTTTTATTAAGAGTTTTTGAAATGAAGGTAATTGGTTTACCTCCTTGTGATAGTACCGCACCCATTGCAAAGTTAGATGCATCGGTAGTTAAGACAAATATTTTTGAGTAATCGGGTTGTGTTAATTCCATTTCTGAAGCCAAATGATTCTTTAATTTATTTAATGCAGATATTCCTTCCTCATTTAGAGTTATTTCAAATTTTTTTGATTTATTTTTAGAAATCCTACCATTTTCTCCTGATAGGTATTTTGTCAGAGGTTTAGCTATCGCTGCATAGTCTTTAACAAATTTACGATAATATCCTGCAAGCCCTAAGAAACCTCTTAATTCGCGCAAACTTCTTGGTATTGGATAATTTAATATTAATTTTATTTTATTTGGGTCTGTTTTGATAACATTCTGAGCTACTACATAACCTAAAAACTCTATTTCTTTCTCGAAAAATTTTGATTTTTCTAATGAAATTTTCATATTAGCTTCTTTTAAAATTTGCGTAATTGTTTCCAAATCCTTTAAGTGTTGAGTTATATTTTCCGAAAAAACAATTATATCATCCATATAAACGTGACAAATTTTTCCAATATGTTCTCGCAATATGTCATCCATTGCCCTCTGAAAAATTCTAGGAGCATTTTTTAAACCAAAAGGCATCCTCAAAAATTCATATTTCCCATTATTAACGGAAAAAGCTGTTTTCTCAATATCATTCTTTGACATTATAATTTGATGAAATCCTGATTCTAGATCGATGCTTGAAAAATATTCTGCCTTGCCTAAATTAGACAATATTACGTTAGTATCTGGAATAGGGTAACGATCGGAAATTGTATGCTCGTTTAGCTTTTTGTAATCGATTACCATTCTAAGTTTTGGTGTTCCATTCTCATTTGTACCTTTTTTTGGTACCACCCAAATAGGTGAATTATACGGACTTTTACTCGGTCTTATGATATTTTCATTAATCAATTTTTTTATTTCTTCATTAATAAACGAATTTACAGATAAGGGATATGGATATTGTCTGCTCCATATCGGATCCTCATTTTTCATTCTTATTTCTGCTTTTACTTTTGTCATGAAGGGAAAGTTTGTATTGATACTTGAATGCATTTGAGCAATTTTTTCTTTTATATGTGTTTTAAGATCCTGCAATTCTTCATCCTGATTTTCATTGTTTGAACTTTCGGAATTCTTTACCGAATAATAATTATCATTATCACCATTCGTTTCTGAGCCATTTTCACCCAATATTGAATAGTTATCGTTCATGTTGCCGGTAAATTCATCGGCTAGCATTGTAGAACTTTTTTGTTCCACAATAATTTTTTTATTAAATTTGCCGGTATTATCATCGGCTGGCGTTGTAGAACTTCTTTGTTCCACAATAAATTTTTTATTTAATTTGCCGGTATTATCATCGGCTGGCGTTGTAGAACTTTTTCGTTCCACAATATTTTTTGCATAATTATTACTTCTACTTTGCTGGTATAAATCTTCAGCTGGCGTTGTAGGGCTTTCATGCTCCACAGTATTTATTTGTTTACATTTGCCGGTATTTCCGTCGGCTGGCGCTTTAGAAGTCCTTGCTTCCAAAGTAATTTCATTCTCCTTAACGATCTTTAAATTATCCTTACTTTTCTGATGCTCATATTCGCATCCTAAGCTAAATATATCCTCCTCTTTTTCATTATTTATTATTAACTTCTTTTTTTCCAAGTTAATCCCCGCATTAATGTCCTTCAAAAATTTGTATCCTATTAATAGGTCTGCTTCCAAATTTTCGATTTCGTAGAATATTTGTTTTTTACCGAATAATGTAATAATGTGATAATAGCGTATTATCGAAAATCCATTTATTGTTTTTACTCTCTTTTGTATGTCCAATTTATTTTTATTTTTGTATATTCCTGATTTAATATAGCAACTAGTTGCTCCCGTATCTATTAATATTTTAAAATTTTGACCAGTAACCCTGTCATCTAGAAAAATATATGGCAGAGTTAATTTTGGCCTAAAAAATGACTTTCATTCATATTGTTTATCTTCTGGGTTTTCTCCTGTGGGCGAAAGCTATAATTGCTTTCCCTTGGTCGTTTTATTCCTTGGATGTTTTTATTTGGAATATACCTATTTGGTTGGTCCATATTGGCTTGATGGCTTGTACTGGCCAATGGTTTTCCAAAATTTTGGTATTTATGGCTATTGTTTAGTTGGGGCTTTGGGTAATTTTCCCTTCGGTATGATCTAGACATAGATGGATCTATATCCATTGGTTCTGGTTTTGGCATGTTGCTCCTCTGATGAAATCGTAAATTATTACTTGGATAAAACTGTTTAACTCTTGTCCTTTCATTTGCAAAATTTTGTGCAAATCGAGCTCTCTGATTATTGGACTCTAATTCCTGAGCTTTGGCCAATGCGTCGGGCAAATCTTCCGGACAGAGGGAAAATATAATATCTCTTAATGGAGCGTTAAGCCCAGTTATAAATATTCTAAGAGCCTGGTCTCTATTCTTTTTATTCAATTCTTTTGTTATTGGTGCGGCCCCTCCATAAGTCATAATGGTTTTATTAATCATCAACGTTAGTTTTTTGTTAACTAAATTATAATATTCAATGACCGTCATTGAGCCTTGTCGTAGAACACTCATTTCTTGTTCTATGATATGTATCGGACGTTTGTCCGAATACGCAAAATCGAGATCGAGACGCGCAATTATCGCGTCAAAATTTAACACAGTACCATGGTTGGTTAATGTGTCATTTGCTTCTAGTGTAATTTTGTTACGCAAAATCGTAAGGGCTGCGAAGTACTTTCGGCTACCTCTTACATATAAGCTCATAACGTTATGTGCGGCTTCGCGCCAGCTAACATAAGCGTTTATCCTTCCTGAGAATTCTGGTAAGGATTTTATAACATCTAGTGACTCATGACACTGAATGTTGTCATTTATTATTTCCGTCTGAAAATCTGTTACTCTGTGTGTTTCAATTTCAACTTGATTTTTTAATCTGTCAATTTCTTGCCTTATTGTAATATTGCTTTCCGCAATTAGGCGCGTAATTAAATCTACCGTTAATCCTGCCTCATTAGTCATGATTAATTATTATTATTTTTTTAGTTTAGAGAAAGAACTTTATTATTATTTTATACTTGTATAATCTCTTCTAGGAAGAGATGCTCTTCTATTCTGGAGGGTCCTTTTATGTAGGATTCGCAGAATTGAGCTAAGTTATGGGGGTCTTTTTATTTTGTTATGCGGCTGGTCGAGCCCTAATTTATATTTGTATAATCTCTTCTAGGAAGAGATGCTCTTCTATTCTGGAGGGTCCTTTTATGTAGGATTCGCAGAATTGAGCTAAGTTATGGGGGTCTTTTTATTTTGTTATGTGGCTGGTTGAGCCTTAATTTATATTTGTATTTTATCGCAGTTAATCGCAGAGTTTTTTTTTATTTATTTTAAGCTGGAGGGTCCCCCGAAGGTGGTGAATCGCAGCTTTAATTTATTTTATTATTGGTTGCACAAACTAGAAATTATGTTTTATTTTTTTCTGGGGCACTTTTTCTCTTCGTGATCCCCACCGCAATTTTTACAATAGTATAATCTAATATACTTAGGTTTAATTTGGGTGTTCCCCATAAATATATATATATATATATATATATATATAATTTATAATTTTAACATATTTATTTTAATTTTAACTTACTAATATGTATATTCCGTCGCTGTCAATTAATTCCCGCTGATGATGCTGATAATAGTTGCTTTAGATACAGTAAGCTGGTCAATTCCATGAAAAATCGCACTAGGCTCGTTGTTGAAGCTAAGGGGGTCATATGTATATTTGACGATGAGTGGTCTCCCTCCAAAATCCCTTTATTTTCTTGCTGTTCTCTGCTTCTGTTGCTTTTGTTGCCGCTATTTATTGTTCTTGTTGTTTTATAATTATTTCTGCTACTGTTGTTGCCTCTATTTATTGTTCTTGTTGTTTTATAATTATTTCTGCTACTGTTGTTACTTCCTCCGTTACTTAGTTGTTTTTGAGTTCTTGCTTTGTTTTTGTTGTTAGTGTTCTTAAGCACTTGCTTTGTTCTTGTTGTTTTTAGCTTTGCTTTATCTGGTATTAGTTCTTTTAATTGACCCTCTTTTTGTATTTGTTGGGGCGTGTTATCACTTTGAATATGTTTTGATTTTCACTTAAAATCTGGCTTTATAATTCATCAATTTTTAACTGAGATAAACAAGCAAAACGATCCGTTATTTGAACTTTTTATTTGTAGTAAGCACTTTTTTTTGAATTCAAGCCCCACGTTGGGCGCCAATTAATTCCCGTATCGCGGGAATTTGTAAAAAAATATATTTTCTTTCTGCCAACGCGCAGAGAAAATGAAACTCGTGGTATCGACTGGATTGCCGGAGACAAAATCTAATCTTTATTTACAAGTTACTCTTATTTATACATTTACTTATTATTTACTTAAAGTTATTGAAAGAAAGAGTCAAATTACATTAATTTCATATTCAGCATTTATAAGAATGGTTGAACGGAAAAAGTATATCGAATTATATTTAAATTTATGAGGCCACCCAACTACAAGGTGTAAAGATTCAATATTGTTTATAGTTATAGTCAAGTGGCTGTGTGGAGGCTGTCATTAACTTGCATATTTCATGAAGGTCATTAACTTTTTTGAAGAAATGAAAGGAATGAATGGAGGTGTTTATATGAGCACATTTAAGTTCATTTTGGCACATCTCCATTTTGTAACAATCGAAATTATTATAATTTTTGAAATAATAATTTATTGAAAATAATTTTTTATTTAATTTTTCCAGAATTTGTAAAAAAATTAAAATTTTTACCATTTTTCGGAAAACAATGGTTAATATAATACAAAATAATCACGCATTTGTGACTCAGAGAATGCTTTTTTACATTCTCTGTGAGACTTTGAATATTTTTCTAGAAAGATTTTCTTTTTATTTATTCTCGCATGAGTTCAGTCGTTTTACATATATTTCTTCCATTGCACGTGCTCAATTCTGCTAAATAGCAGCGAGAATGGTGAATTCCTTAATACAATTCTATCAGCTCTGTTAACCGTCAAATCGAACATCATACAGAATTCAATTTGCACCTTCTCCAGAGCAGAGAACTTAAAACTATAGAGAAGGTGCAAATCGAAATCTGTATGATGGTTCGATTGCGCGGCTAACAGAGCTGATAGAATCATAGTAGGGAATTCACCACATTCGCTGCTATTTAGCATAATTGAGCACGTGCAATGGCAGAAATATATGTAAAATGACTGCGAATAAATAAAGAGAATTGCTTTGTAGAAAAACATACAAAACATACAAAGTCACACAGAGAATGTAAAAAAGCATTCTCCGAGTGACATATGCATGCTTATATTGTATTATATGAACCATTGTCACATATGCGTGATTATTTTATATCAAATGAACCATTTTTTTCCGAAAAATGGTAAAAATTTTAATTTTTTTACAAAATCGGGAAAAATTAGGAAAAATTATTTTAATTTTATTTCTCTTTATTTTTATTTTTATTTTTTAATTTTTAAATAAATTAATATTTATTTCGACTATTACAAAGTGAAGATGTGCAAAATGATCTTCATTTCTTCAAAAAAATTAATGACCTTCATGAAATATGCATATTCGCATTATTTCGTTATCATTTCCATATTTGTACCAATAGAATTTCTATTGCATATACATACATACTTATATTATTTCTTAGGCGCATTTGTATGTTTACGAAAGCAAATGCGAGCCACATGCATATGTACATACATTCATAATAACAAGTGTCGCACGCGTCTTTTCGCATCTCCGTTGTCACGGTCAACCAATGACTTCGCCGAAAAAAAAACTAATGGCCGCCAATTGTCACCGCTTCCCTTGCCCCTGTAGCAGCTTCGCCATCCAACGTGCGTAAATATGTATGTATGTATGTATACGCATGGGCATAAATACATATCGACGCAGATTTTTGTCACGGAAAAATATTTTAGACAAATATTATAAATCGACAACTCCTATGTTGCCGCTTTTCTCACTTCTTTCTTAGAGCAAACACCAGAAGATGTTCAATTTATGATTTTTAGCTTTTGCCATAAAATAAAAGGCAAAAATTAAAAATAATTTCTACCGAGATTCGAACCTACGTGTCCATCGTAGCTTTTCAAACGCTTACCACCAACACCACCACTGACAATTACATTGCGTTGTCCTAATTATGATTTGGTTATGCATGAAACAAATATACAATGGATCGCCGATTGTTACCTCTTTCCTTGCTGCTGGAACTGCTTCGCCTACAAACTAGCGTAAATATGTATGCATATGTAGGAGCTTGCATACATATCGACGCAGATTTTTGCGAGCCACGGAAAAATACTTATTTTAGAATTAACAAATGTTGTAAATCGACAAGAGCTATATTGCCACATTTCTCGCTTCTTTCTGTGAAGAAGCATCAGAAAGTTGTTCAGTTTATGATTTTTAGCTTTTGCCATCGTCGCGAAAAGACGCTTGTAGGCAAAGGCATCCTCGGGGAGATGTTACGGCGTCTGTTTATATGAATGAAGCGAGGTCGCTTGTGGCATATGCGCCTGCGTTTATGAATGAAATCGTTTTTGTTGTAAAATTTACTACATTTGGGCTTCGCCAATTCGGCTGCCATATTGACTTGTGATGCTTCTGCTATTTAGACAATTGTTTTTGTAGAACAATGCTTCTATTTTTTGTTGGTGACATATTCACATGTGTACGCATATGTTTGTATGCTTGTGCATTATTTGTTCGGCAATGTGTACAAATATATGTACATATAAGTATGTATGAATGTATGAACATGCAGATCAACGCGCGCACATGTAATATATTGATAAGAGATAAAATCATAATATGAATTTCTGGACGCGCACATGCGTATACATACATATAATCATATGAGTAGATAATAAGATTAATATGATAGACGATATATGTATGCATTTATATATTGTTGTGCAATGCAATTTTTATTACTAAGAAACATAATACAAAAATATTTATTAGTAATAAAAATAGTAAAATTAAATAAAATTATTAAATATTCAAGTCCAAATTGACTATAAATATTACTATGCATGCATTCATACAAAATTATAATCATATCATAATTATGTTTACATGTCAATATTCAATTGCCGACGGCAAAACGCAAAAGCGTACATATTTGCATACATTGCGATTCCCAAGTTCAAAGCAAAAATTGAAGCATGAAAATATCACAATGCTGTTGTTGGGAGTTTCATAAGGAGCATGCATACATATATTTATGTCTCTTCATATGTATGTGAGACAGAGAACATAATGTGTTTTGTACACATTTTTCGGTGTTAAAAATGAGACAAAATATAAACATGCAAAACGAAATTCTTCATAGCGAGTTTCTTCATATTCTCTGCTTGGGCATACATTCATGGCATCATATACCGAAAATACATTTATTTATTTCTCTTCATATTCTCTGTTGAGTATGTGGAGAACTGTTAAAAATCTTAACATTTTACAGCGCGAATTCTGTGCTTGTGTGGTGAATTCCCTACTATGAATCTAACGAATGTTCGCTGTCGAACCTGCACCTTCTCTATACTTTTAAGTTCTCTGTCCAGAGAACTTAAAACATAGAGAAGGTGCAAATTGAATTCTGTATGATGTTCGATTGGACGGCTAACAAAACTTATAAGATTGTAATACGGAATTTCACCATTCTCGCTGCTATTTAGCAGAAATGAGCACGTTCTCTGGCAGAAATATATGTAAAACGACTGAATTCATGCAAGAATGAATAAAGAGAAGTGCTTTGAAGAAAAATATACAAAGTCGCACAAAGAATGTACAGAAGCATTCTCTGAGTCAGAGAACTTAAAAGTATAGAGAAGGTGCAAATCGAAATCTGTATGATGGTTCGATTGCGCGGCTAACAGAGCTGATAGAATCATAGTAGGGAATTCACCACATTCGCTGCTATTTAGCAGAATTGAGCCCGTTCTCTGTCAGAAATATATGTAAAATAACTAAATACATGCGAGAATATATAAAGAGAACTGTTTTGAGAAAAAATATACAAAGTCACACAGAGAATGTAACAAAGCATTCTCTACGTCACATATGTATGTATGCATGCTTATATTGTATTATATGAACCATTGTCACATATGCGTGATTATTTTGTACCAAATGAACAATTTTTTTCCGAAAAATTATAAAAATTTTAATTTTTTTTACAAAATCG
This sequence comes from Bactrocera zonata, assembly GCA_037783105.1. Taxonomy (NCBI): domain Eukaryota; kingdom Metazoa; phylum Arthropoda; class Insecta; order Diptera; family Tephritidae; genus Bactrocera; species Bactrocera zonata. Next base: position 19,438 of record JBAWJQ010002090.1, on the reverse strand, counting down.
GGAAAAATTATTTTAATTTTATTTCTCTTTATTTTTTTTTTAATTTTTAAATAAATTAATATTTCAAATAAATTATATTTATTTCCACTATTACAAAGTGAAGATGTGCAAAATGAACTTCATTTCTTCAAAGTAAATTGATGACCTTCATGAAATATGCATATTCGCATTATTTCGTTATCATTTCCATATTTGTACCAGTAGAATTTCTATGGCATATACATACATACACACTTACATTATTTCTTTGTTTACAAAAGCAAATGCGAGCCACATACATATGTACATACATACATTCGTAATAACAAGTGCCGCACGCATCTTTTCGCATCTCTTTTGTCACAACATTGTTAAAAAATCCAAGCTGTGCCGAAAAAAATAAACGAATGGCCGCCGATTGTCACCGCTTCCCTTGCCCCTGTAGCAGCTTCGCCATCCAACGTGCGTAAATATGTATGTATGTATACATACGTATGGGCATGATTACATACATATCGACGCAGATTTTTGTCACGGAAAAATATTTTCGACAACTATTATAAATCGACAACTCCTATGTTGCCGCTTTTCTCACTTCTTTCTTAGACACCAGAAGATGTTCAATTTATGATTTTTAGCTTTTGCCATAAAATAAAAGGCAAAAATTAAAAATAAATTCTGTCGAGATTTGAACCAGAGAACTTAAAAGTATAGAGAAGGTGCAGGTTCGACAGCGAACATTCGTTAGATTCATAGTAGGGAATTCACCACACAAGCACAGAATTCGCGCTGTAAAATGTTAAGATTTTTAACAGTTCTCCACATACTCAACAGAGAATATGAAGAGAAATAAATAAATGTATTTTCGGTATATGATGCCATGAATGTATGCCCAAGCAGAGAATATGAAGAAACTCGCTATGAAGAATTTCGTTTTGCATGTTTATATTTTGTCTCATTTTTAACACCGAAAAATGTGTACAAAACACATTATGTTCTCTGTCTCACATACATATGAAGAGACATAAATATATGTATGCATGCTCCTTATGAAACTCCCAACAACAGCATTGTGATATTTTCATGCTTCAATTTTTGCTTTGAACTTGGGAATCGCAATGTATGCAAATATGTACGCTTTTGCGTTTTGCCGTCGGCAATTGAATATTGACATGTAAACATAATTATGATATGATTATAATTTTGTATGAATGCATGCATAGTAATATTTATAGTCAATTTGGACTTGAATATTTAATAATTTTATTTAATTTTACTATTTTTATTACTAATAAATATTTTTGTATTATGTTTCTTAGTAATAAAAATTGCATTGCACAACAATATATAAATGCATACATATATCGTCTATCATATTAATCTTATTATCTACTCATATGATTATATGTATGTATACGCATGTGCGCGTCCAGAAATTCATATTATGATTTTATCTCTTATCAATATATTACATGTGCGCGCGTTGATCTGCATGTTCATACATTCATACATACTTATATGTACATATATTTGTACACATTGCCGAACAAATAATGCACAAGCATACAAACATATGCGTACACATGTGAATATGTCACCAACAAAAAATAGAAGCATTGTTCTACAAAAACAATTGTCTAAATAGCAGAAGCATCACAAGTCAATATGGCAGCCGAATTGGCGAAGCCCAAATGTAGTAAATTTTACAACAAAAACGATTTCATTCATAAACGCAGGCGCATATGCCACAAGCGACCTCGCTTCATTCATATAAACAGACGCCGTAACATCTCCCCGAGGATGCCTTTGCCTACAAGCGTCTTTTCGCGACGATGGCAAAAGCTAAAAATCATAAACTGAACAACTTTCTGATGCTTCTTCACAGAAAGAAGCGAGAAATGTGGCAATATAGCTCTTGTCGATTTACAACATTTGTTAATTCTAAAATAAGTATTTTTCCGTGGCTCGCAAAAATCTGCGTCGATATGTATGCAAGCTCCTACATATGCATACATATTTACGCTAGTTTGTAGGCGAAGCAGTTCCAGCAGCAAGGAAAGAGGTAACAATCGGCGATCCATTGTATATTTGTTTCATGCATAACCAAATCATAATTAGGACAACGCAATGTAATTGTCAGTGGTGGTGTTGGTGGTAAGCGTTTGAAAAGCTACGATGGACACGTAGGTTCGAATCTCGGTAGAAATTATTTTTAATTTTTGCCTTTTATTTTATGGCAAAAGCTAAAAATCATAAATTGAACATCTTCTGGTGTTTGCTCTAAGAAAGAAGTGAGAAAAGCGGCAACATAGGAGTTGTCGATTTATAATATTTGTCTAAAATATTTTTCCGTGACAAAAATCTGCGTCGATATGTATTTATGCCCATGCGTATACATACATACATACATATTTACGCACGTTGGATGGCGAAGCTGCTACAGGGGCAAGGGAAGCGGTGACAATTGGCGGCCATTAGTTTTTTTTCGGCGAAGTCATTGGTTGACCGTGACAACGGAGATGCGAAAAGACGCGTGCGACACTTGTTATTATGAATGTATGTACATATGCATGTGGCTCGCATTTGCTTTCGTAAACATACAAATGCGCCTAAGAAATAATATAAGTATGTATGTATATGCAATAGAAATTCTATTGGTACAAATATGGAAATGATAACGAAATAATGCGAATATGCATATTTCATGAAGGTCATTAATTTTTTTGAAGAAATGAAGATCATTTTGCACATCTTCACTTTGTAATAGTCGAAATAAATATTAATTTATTTAAAAATTAAAAAATAAAAATAAAAATAAAGAGAAATAAAATTAAAATAATTTTTCCTAATTTTTCCCGATTTTGTAAAAAAAATTAAAATTTTTACCATTTTTCGGAAAAAATGGTTCATTTGATATAAAATAATCACGCATATGTGACAATGGTTCATATAATACAATATAAGCATGCATATGTCACTCGGAGAATGCTTTTTTACATTCTCTGTGTGACTTTGTATGTTTTGTATGTTTTTCTACAAAGCAATTCTCTTTATTTATTCTGCAGTCATTTTACATATATTTCTGCCATTGCACGTGCTCAATTATGCTAAATAGCAGCGAATGTGGTGAATTCCCTACTATGATTCTATCAGCTCTGTTAGCCGCGCAATCGAACCATCATACAGATTTCGATTTGCACCTTCTCTATAGTTTTAAGTTCTCTGTCTGAGTCATATATGCGTGTTTATTTTGTATCATATAAACCATTTTTTTTTTTGTGAAGTTATACCAGAGAACTTAAAACTATAGAGAAGGTGCAAATCGAAATCTGTATGATGGTTCGATTGCGCGGCTAACAGAGCTGATAGAATCATAGTAGGGAATTCACCACATTCGCTGCTATTTAGCATAATTGAGCACGTGCAATGGCAGAAATATATGTAAAATGACTGCGAATAAATAAAGAGAATTGCTTTGTAGAAAAACATACAAAACATACAAAGTCACACAGAGAATGTAAAAAAGCATTCTCCGAGTGACATATGCATGCTTATATTGTATTATATGAACCATTGTCACATATGCGTGATTATTTTATATCAAATGAACCATTTTTTCCGAAAAATGGTAAAAATTTTAATTTTTTTTACAAAATCGGGAAAAATTAGGAAAAATTATTTTAATTTTATTTCTCTTTATTTTTATTTTTATTTTTTAATTTTTAAATAAATTAATATTTATTTCGACTATTACAAAGTGAAGATGTGCAAAATGATCTTCATTTCTTCAAAAAAATTAATGACCTTCATGAAATATGCATATTCGCATTATTTCGTTATCATTTCCATATTTGTACCAATAGAATTTCTATTGCATATACATACATACTTATATTATTTCTTAGGCGCATTTGTATGTTTACGAAAGCAAATGCGAGCCACATGCATATGTACATACATTCATAATAACAAGTGTCGCACGCGTCTTTTCGCATCTCCGTTGTCACGGTCAACCAATGACTTCGCCGAAAAAAAAACTAATGGCCGCCAATTGTCACCGCTTCCCTTGCCCCTGTAGCAGCTTCGCCATCCAACGTGCGTAAATATGTATGTATGTATGTATACGCATGGGCATAAATACATATCGACGCAGATTTTTGTCACGGAAAAATATTTTAGACAAATATTATAAATCGACAACTCCTATGTTGCCGCTTTTCTCACTTCTTTCTTAGAGCAAACACCAGAAGATGTTCAATTTATGATTTTTAGCTTTTGCCATAAAATAAAAGGCAAAAATTAAAAATAATTTCTACCGAGATTCGAACCTACGTGTCCATCGTAGCTTTTCAAACGCTTACCACCAACACCACCACTGACAATTACATTGCGTTGTCCTAATTATGATTTGGTTATGCATGAAACAAATATACAATGGATCGCCGATTGTTACCTCTTTCCTTGCTGCTGGAACTGCTTCGCCTACAAACTAGCGTAAATATGTATGCATATGTAGGAGCTTGCATACATATCGACGCAGATTTTTGCGAGCCACGGAAAAATACTTATTTTAGAATTAACAAATGTTGTAAATCGACAAGAGCTATATTGCCACATTTCTCGCTTCTTTCTGTGAAGAAGCATCAGAAAGTTGTTCAGTTTATGATTTTTAGCTTTTGCCATCGTCGCGAAAAGACGCTTGTAGGCAAAGGCATCCTCGGGGAGATGTTACGGCGTCTGTTTATATGAATGAAGCGAGGTCGCTTGTGGCATATGCGCCTGCGTTTATGAATGAAATCGTTTTTGTTGTAAAATTTACTACATTTGGGCTTCGCCAATTCGGCTGCCATATTGACTTGTGATGCTTCTGCTATTTAGACAATTGTTTTTGTAGAACAATGCTTCTATTTTTTGTTGGTGACATATTCACATGTGTACGCATATGTTTGTATGCTTGTGCATTATTTGTTCGGCAATGTGTACAAATATATGTACATATAAGTATGTATGAATGTATGAACATGCAGATCAACGCGCGCACATGTAATATATTGATAAGAGATAAAATCATAATATGAATTTCTGGACGCGCACATGCGTATACATACATATAATCATATGAGTAGATAATAAGATTAATATGATAGACGATATATGTATGCATTTATATATTGTTGTGCAATGCAATTTTTATTACTAAGAAACATAATACAAAAATATTTATTAGTAATAAAAATAGTAAAATTAAATAAAATTATTAAATATTCAAGTCCAAATTGACTATAAATATTACTATGCATGCATTCATACAAAATTATAATCATATCATAATTATGTTTACATGTCAATATTCAATTGCCGACGGCAAAACGCAAAAGCGTACATATTTGCATACATTGCGATTCCCAAGTTCAAAGCAAAAATTGAAGCATGAAAATATCACAATGCTGTTGTTGGGAGTTTCATAAGGAGCATGCATACATATATTTATGTCTCTTCATATGTATGTGAGACAGAGAACATAATGTGTTTTGTACACATTTTTCGGTGTTAAAAATGAGACAAAATATAAACATGCAAAACGAAATTCTTCATAGCGAGTTTCTTCATATTCTCTGCTTGGGCATACATTCATGGCATCATATACCGAAAATACATTTATTTATTTCTCTTCATATTCTCTGTTGAGTATGTGGAGAACTGTTAAAAATCTTAACATTTTACAGCGCGAATTCTGTGCTTGTGTGGTGAATTCCCTACTATGAATCTAACGAATGTTCGCTGTCGAACCTGCACCTTCTCTATACTTTTAAGTTCTCTGGTTATACTTCTTATACGACACCGGAAAAGGTTGCGATAGATTCAGGTTGCGCAACCTTGCTCCATATGAATGTAACGCAACCTTGTCTGCGAAGATGTTCGAGCAGCAAGCGAAGCGGTGACAATCGGCGATCGTTTGTTCGTTTCTTTCGGCACAGCTCGGCTTTTCTACCAACAACACAATGTTGCCATGCTTATGCTGTTGTTGTTTTCGTAGAACAATGTTTCAATTTTTGGTTGGTGACATATTCACATGTGTGCGCATATGTATGTTTGTATGCTTGTGCATTATTGAAGTTATACTTCTTTTTTTTCGTTTGTCTTTCGTTTGTCTTTCATTTCTGCGAATTCTCAACTATTTTGTGTGACTTTTGGTTGAAATACTCTGCGTTGGCCTTTGAAAAATTAAGACTGTACTTCACAGGATCATTTCTGTAGTTAGTCTTCATTTACATTTTTTTTGGAAATCGACCCGCCCCCGATGACGAGGTATATCGTTTTATCTGACAGCGTGAGGTTAATGAACTTCATTTCTAATTTTGTCTTGTGGCATATTAGAAATGATGTTTCTTCGAAAATCGCTTGCTTACAACGGATAAAACGACTTCTAAGTGGTGATTTTAATGAATAAATTCCAAGGTATTACACAAAAATAATGCAATCAATAAGTACAGTACGCTTCTGTATGTTTGTATGCTTGCGCATTATTTTTCTTTCGTTTGTCTTTCATTTCTGCCAATTCTCAACCATTTTGTGTGACTTTATTTCTTTCGTTTCTGCGAATTCCTTGTGTGACTTTTGGTTAAATACTCTGCATTGGCCGTTGAAAAGCTAAAACTATACTTCACAGGATCATTTCTGTAGTCAGTCTTCATTTACTTTCTTTGCAAATCGATCCGCGATGACGAGGTGACTATTCACATGTGTGAATATTGAAGTTACGAGTATACTTCTTTTTCTTTCGTTTGTCTTTCATTTTTGCGAATTCTCAACTATTTTGTGTGACTTTTGGTTGAACGGCTGCGTTAGCCGTTGAAAAGTTAAGACTTCACAGGATCATTTCAGTAGACAGTGTTTATTTACTAATTAATTCGTGTTCTATATAATGTTGACGTACTATTTGTAGTATTAGTACACGGTAAATAGTAATTTAAATAAACAATAAAATAGGTGACACGTGATAATACGCGGATTCCGGGTTTATGTGATGGTAAGTTTCTCTTGAATATTTCAATTGTCCGTAATAGATGCACCTTGTGCATTAAACTTGTGCTCTTGAAACTAATATCAATTGGATTGGCAAAAATTTTAATGTTTTGATTTTAAATTGATTTTACAGCGGAAAAAGACAGTTCAGCCCTTGTTTCAAGTGAATCAACGATCGTCAATTCACCGATAACTGCTGGGCCTTCAACGCGTGTTGATAGATTATAAAAGAGAGATGGTTACGCTGCATATTCCCTTCCGCAACGAAAAGACGGAACTTCTTTCCGAGTCAAAATTCCTTCATTTAGACTTTGCTTCATAAAATGTGCATAATAAATTTATAAAATGTGAATTTAAGTTTTCTAGTTTTCTTTAATACAAAATGATATGCATTTCTGAATTTCACTAAGAAATATAACTTCTTCCGCGCGTAGGGACTCCACGCACCCTTTTTTTCAGAAAAATGGTAAAAACTTTAATTTTTTTTACAAAATCGTGAAAAATTAAATAAAAAATAATTTAATTTTACTTTTTAATTTTTAAATTATTTCAAAAAAGTTATTTTTATTTCGAATATTACAAAAAGAAGATATGCTAATTGAACTGAAATGCGCTCATATAAACACGTCTTTCCTTTCATTTCTTCAAAAAAAAAAATTAATGACCTTCACATTCGTACCAATTCTATGGCATACGCGCGCTAGCTTTAGAAGCATAATACATACTAGACTTCTGCATGAATGAAACCATAATGGCAAATGAATTACTTATTCTAGAAGTGGGCACACTTCTTTTTCTGCACAGTATAATTGAGTGTGAGTGAATAGTGATATATTGACTATATTGACAGGCAGTGTTTCCACTCACTCCATAGTTGTACAGTTGTTAATGAGTACAGCAAAATTGGTGCAGTCAACGCACTGTACAGTGTTTTGGTGTGCAGTTTACTTAGTGAACAGTGAGAGAAACTTCATGACTGGTATGTCATATGCAAGAATAAGATAAAAAAAACATTGGTTTTATTTTTTCGTTGAAAATGTATTCATTTTAAAAAATAGAGCTTAGCAACTAATAATATTTTAATTCAAAGTAATTATATTAATTATTTTATGCTACAAAAGATTCTATATTTAATTCATTAATATTGGAATGGAGAAACATTATTTGTTTACCAAGTCTTCAGTGGTGGCAAGTTTGAGCGTTTTTCGCTGATTAATTTATTGTTACAGAAAAAACCCTTTCAGATGCTGCACTGCTCGCCGGAGCTGCTAATATCTTGCAGCTAATTATGTATAGCAACGGAAAACGGTCTTTGTTAATTGACCACCACTGCAGAACATCAAAATCCTCACTGTAAGCTTTATTAACATTTTTATACGTTTGAATTTCATCTTGAATATAGGATATAATATTAGTGCTCAGAATAGGTTGGGAATAATCCGCAAAAATATTATCTATTTCTTGTGTGGGTTTAATTAATTTTTCAATATCATCATTTTGGCTATTTATATTAATAGCTATCATCATTTCTTCAATGTCTTTGACAACCTGTTCCTTTTCTAAATCTGTGAATTTTGTCAATTTATTTGTGGGTTTGTATGTAGTATAATGGTAATACATAATTTTATTGCAATAAAAATTTACATTTTCTTGTGCGTTCATTGCACGAGCGTTATTTTCTTTACCATTCATGCTTATGCACGTGTTGAATAATACTGAACTCATCTGCACAGTTGTATAATAGCACAGGCAAGCTGTCCTTATAATTTCGCTTAATGTACAGCGTATTAAAAAAATGGCAAATGTAGTACTCACCCACAAGGGGTACAACCATATACTGTTCTCACTCTAAGTGAGGACAAGAAAAATGCAGTGCTACCTACTTCTGCCCTAAGAGGTATAGTGTATTATTACACGAGGCGACAAAAGTTGCTAATTCTCGGGCGATTCTCTTTTGCTGTCGCCCATTACCTTCACACGAGCAACTTGTGTTGCGCAACTCTGTTCGAGTTTTTTTCTCATTCTCTTTCACTTTCTTTAACCCATTGTCTACTCTTTACTTTAACCCACTGTCGTTTCTTTTTCCTTATAGGTATTTGGGCCGCTCTATCACATATATTAATCAGTTCTGTCAATTAAGAAATACATTTTATTGATAATTCAAAATTAAAAAAAAGATTATATGACAGACTTTCACATATATCACCCTTTTCACTATCGTATGAACCAACTTGTATGGCTTTCTCCATACATTTCACAATATCTTTAATTAATTAGATTTTTTTGTCATACTCCATTTTCTAAAATATTTATATTATATTATGTATACCTGTATACATATTTGCAAATTACTTACCAAATATGAAATTAAATTTTTTAAATATATTCAAAATATTAATTTCAAAACATATACTCAAATGCAACTATGTACTACGAAAGAAAGAACACGAATGCCGAAAAACGTCGCAGCGAACTGCTACGAATGAGAACACAAAGCGAGTTGCTGAACACTGGAAACTCGGCGCGATTCTCCTCTCCTCGTCGCCCCCTCGCTTATAAACCAAGAGTTGCCGAGACAAAAGTTGCTGCGTGTAATAAGCGAGATACTGTACAGCAAAGAATGAGTGCAGTATTTTTAAGAACACTATACCAGAGAAACTAAAAACATAGAGAAGGTGCAGGTTCGACTGCGAACATTTGATAGATTTTTATTAGGGAATTCGCCGGATTCGTTAACATTGTGAGTCTGATTTCGCCCCGCAATTTTAACATTTTTTACCATTCTCTCACATATTCCAACCGAGAATATGAAATGAATATGAAGAGACTCGCAACGAAGAATTTCCTTTTGCTTGTTTATATTTTGTTTCATTTTGACACCGAAAAATGTGTACAAAATACATGACGTTCTCTGTCTCACATACGCAAGAATATGCAGAGACATAAATATATGTATGCATGAATATGAATATGAAGACATATGTAAACATAAGCATGCATTGAATATGAATATGAAGACATAAACATATGCATGCTGCTCCTTATGATCTCCCAACTTTGTTATATTTTCATGCTTCAATTTTTCAACTTGGGAATCGCAATGTATGCAAATAAGTATGTATGTGTATGCTTTTGCGTTTTGCCGTCGGCAATTCAATATTGACATGTAAAGATAATTATGATATGAGTATAATTTTTTATGAATGCATGCATAGTACTATTTACAGTCAATTTGGACTTGAATATTTAATAATTTTCTATGATTTTTACGTAATATACTATACTAATAAACATTTTTGTATTATGTTTCTTAGAAATAGAAATTGCATTGCACAACAATATATAAATACATACATACTATATCGTCTATCATATTCATCTTATTATCTACTCATTTGATTATACATATGTACGTATGTATACGCATGTGCGCGTCCAGAAATTCATATTATGATTTTATCTCTTATCAATATATTACTTGTGCGCGCGTTGATCTGCATGTTCATACATTCATACATACTTATATGTACATATATTTGTACACATTGCCGAACAAATAATGCACAAGCATACAAACATATGCGTACACATGTGAATATGTCACCAACAAAAAATAGAAGCATTGTTCTACAAAAACAATTGTCTAAATAGCAGAAGCATCACAAGTCAATATGGCAGCCGAATTGGCGAAGCCCAAATGTAGTAAATTTTACAACAAAAACGATTTCATTCATAGACGCAGGCGCATATGCCACAAGCGACCTCGCTTCATTCATAAAAACAGACGCCGTAACATCTCCCCGAGCATGCCTTTGCCTACAAGCGTCTTTTCGCGACGATGGCAAAAGCTAAAAATCATAAATTGAACATCTTCTGGTGTTTGCTCTAAGAAAGAAGTGAGAAAAGCGGCAACATAGGAGTTGTCGATTTATAATATTTGTCTAAAATATTTTTCCGTGACAAAAATCTGCGTCGATATGTATTCATGCCCATGCGTATACATACATACATACATATTTACGCACGTTGGATGGTGAAACTGCTACAGGGGCAAGGGAAGCGGTGACAATTGGCGGCCATTAGTTTTTTTTTCGGCGCAGCCATTGGTTGACCGTGACAACGGAGATGCGAAAAGACGCGTGCGACACTTGTTATTATGAATGTATGTACATATGCATGTGGCTCGCATTTGGTTTCGTAAACATTCAAATGCGCCTAAGAAATAATATAAGTATGTATGTATATGCAATAGAAATTCTATTGGTACAAATATGGAAATGATAACGAAATAATGCGAATATGCATATTTCATGAAGGTCATCAATTTTCTTTGAAGAAATGAAGATCATTTTGCACATCTTCATTTTCTAATAGTCGAAATAAATATTAATTTATTTAAAAATTAAAAAATAAAAACTAATATATAAAAATAAAATTAAAATAATTTTTCCTAATTTTTCCCGATTTTGTAAAAAAAATTAAAATTTTTACCATTTTTCGGAAAAAAATGGTTCATTTGATACAAAATAATCACGCATAGTATGTGACAATGGTTCATATAATACAATATAAGCATGCATATGTATGTCACTCGGAGAATGCTTTTTTACATTCTTTGTGTGACTTTGTATACTTTTCTACAAAGCAATTCTCTTTATATATTTTCAGTCATTTACATATTTTTCTGACACTCCACGTGCTCAATTATGCTAAATAGCAGCGAGCACGGCGAATTCCCTAATAAAAATCTATCAGCTCTGTTAGCCGCGCAATCGAACCATCATACAGATTTCGATTTGCACCTTCTCTATGTTTTTAGTTTCTCTGACTATACTACTGTACAGGTCTGTCAAGCTAGATATGGGTACATTCATGCAGAAGTCTAATACATACATACATATGTAGATACTTACAAATATTCATACGCCTGTGAAAAAATTAGAGCCAAGTCGCTAAAAACACAAAGCCCAAAACATCAAAAGTATATGTACACATGTACATACATATGTGCACCAGAGATTCTCTTGTCTATCACAACCATACAGACATAAATATGACTTCAGCCAAACAAAGAAACACGTGTATGTGGCTACAAAATGTTTTAAAATATGAATGAATCAAAAACAGCAACAACATACGTATCAACACCTCTTCCCGCACAAGCGTCGCTGCCCATAAACTATTTCTCGTCACGATGGCAAAACTGCTTAGAAGAAATGTTGCAGTAGCGCGGCAGCTCAACAAAAATGACAAAAGAATGAAAAATTCTTGTTTTACAATTTATTCTCACGGAAGAATAAAAGGCAAAAATTAAAAATAAATTCTGTCGAGATTCGAATCTGTGTACTCATCGTGACTTTTCAAGCGCTTACCACCATCGACACTTATATTGCGTTGTCCTTGTCCTGTGTCGAAAGAAACTAACAAACGATCGCCGATTGTTACCGCTTCCTTTGCTGCTTGAACAGCTTCGCCCACAATCTAGCGTATATATGTATGTTTTTATATGAGCTTGCATACATATCGACGCAGACTTTTGCAAACCGCTTAAAAATATTTCAGAATTACAAAATATTTTTTACATTCCTTGACAAATATAGTCAATCTCGGATACCAAAGATACAGATATTTGTGGTTTGTTAAAAATAAAAATATGAAATGGTACATAATCGAGTGCGGATACTTAAGCGAGTGGTACCTAAAACAATAGTTTCTATGTATTTCAAAAAACAAGAATTCAAATTATTTTCGGAGGTATAGACATTTTTCTGACAAGTCATTTCATGACTTAGACTGCAAAACATTTTACGCGAAACTTTAAACGCGTTTTTCTCAAAACTGACTTTTTCGGAACGATACCCACGATTTCTCAGGTTCCACTGGACCGATTTACTTGAATTTTTATAGAGTATTCTTTATAGGGTTGTCTATGGTTGGAACTAGCCCCATCCCCAAATTTTTATTTTTATTATTTTTAAAAAAAGCGAAATAGTCAGAAAAGGTGATCCAAAAAAACTTTTTTTTTTCAGGCAGTCGCCATTTTGTGGAAAATTTTTTTCCCACTTTTCCGTAATTCCGGCCATTGCGACGTTATTCTAGATTAATAATTTTTTTTTTGGTTTCAGATAGCTAGGAGAGTTGAAATCATGGGTATGGTCAGGGGGAAATTTTTAGAGAACCCCACTTCGTCAGCTCATAATTTTTGAAATTTTTTACTTTTTTTAGTTTTAAATTTTTTTCTGTACTCTTTTAAAATTAACAAATAACTAATAAAAAAATGGACGTAAAAATATTAATTGCCTTTTTTACGACACTTTAAAAATTACCTGAAATTCATGCTTCTAGACCAGAATGATTTTCATTTAAGCGGAGCACTACTTAGCCGGGATTGACTGTACACATAAATCAGAGGAATATTGAATATTTTCTTTGAAACATTTCTTGACTTGAAAATCGAGAAATAAACTATGTTGTCAATTTTATTCTAATGTATTTGAATATACTTTTATGTACATGTATGCGGATTTGTCACTTTTTTCTTCTAATACATTTCAGAAATATATTCAGTTTATGATTTTTAGCTCTTGAAATCATCGCGAAAAGACGCCTGTAGGCAAGGCATGCTCGGGGAGATGCAATGGCGTCTGCTTTTATGAATGAATCGAATATGCTTTTTGAAAGTACGTTTGAATGAAAATTTTGTTGTTGTATAATTTACTATAAATTTTTACGTCGGCTTTCTGATGCTTTGATACTATTGTTGTTTCTGTAGAACAATATATGTAATTTTTGCGGGTGACATATCTACATGGGAACGCATATAAGTACGTAAGTCATTAAGATTGTACCGAAAGACAGTTCTGTCGATAAGACCGCATCCAAGAAATAGGTGGACGTGGTAAAAAAGAGAAAGCCGGTTGAAAAAAAATTCGCACGAAACCAGATGCCATTATTATAATCAAAAAGGACGGAGGATCATATGAGGACATTCTCAAGAAAATTAAGTGCGATAGTGGCCTTGAGGAACTGGGCACAAACGTAAGGCACATTAGGAAAACTCTCAAAGGAGACCTGCTACTAGAATTAAAACCTCAAGCAGACAAAACAGCCGACTCGTTCGAGAGCGCTCTAGACGGAATGATTGGAGAAATGGCTGTAATACAGCAAAAAACGCATAACGTCACTATAATGTGCAAGGACCTGGACGAGATACCCACCCCCGAAGAAATATACGACGCCTTACAAAAGGCAAAAATAAACGGAAGACAAGAAGCGGCACTCAAATAGCCCATATATGCCTGCGGGATCAAGACGCTAAGACTGCCCTTAAAATAGGCAAAGTAAAGATCGGGTGGTTGATCTGTCGCCTCCGGGAGCACTCGTCTGTTTCCCGTTGTTACAGATATTTCCATCCAGACCACATGGCGCCTAAATGTAGCAGTGTTATCGACAGGTCCTCTCTTTGCACACATTGTGGAAGCCCGGGACATGTATCAAAAGTATGCACTAACATACCAAATTGCATGCTGTGCAAAGGGGAGCACTCAGTTCTGAGCACGACTTGCCCTAAATACATGGAGTTGTTAAAGACAACGAAAAAATGAGAATATTGCAGCTGAACTTAAATCACTGCGCCGCAGCACAAGCACTGCTGCAACAAATCATAATAGATAGCAAAATTGATGTCGCCTTACTGGGTGAGTAATATTGCCAACGTTCGGAAAGCACTTGGATCACAGATATAAGTGGCAAAGCTGCAATATGGTCCTACAACGGACAATTATTCACATCTTGCTGCAGAGAAGCAAAAAAAAAAGATTTCTCATGGGCGCAAATAGGAGGAATATATTTCGTAAGTGGATGCCCGTCCCAGCGCAGCCATTAGAGAATTTGAAGAATTCCTCCTTGAATTATCTTTAGAAAGTAGATGCAAATAACCGATAATAATGGCAGGTGACTTTAATGCATGGTCTACTGCTTGGGGTAGCAGATGTTCAAACCATCGTGCGCGCCTGGTTCTAGAATTCCTGAGCCAAACCAACCTCACAATTATTAATAGTGGCTCCAAAAATATCTATCAAAAAAGAACTAAAGGCACTATAATAGACCTGATGTTTGCAAATAACGCACTTAGCAGATACATTAATTGGGAGGTGTCAGACATGTTCACATATAGTGACCACATGGCAATCATTGCAGAAGTTTCGTTCTCTCGGGCCCAGGAACCCTCACGCATTAACACTACACGAAAAAGAAGCTGGAAGCAAAAAGATTTTGATACTTACGTTTTTGAGACAGCCTGAAGTGCAGCAATAGCACCAGGCGAAGGCGGCGTCCACTTAGTAAAGGCATTGCGAAAGGAACTGGTGGCAGCATGCGACGCTACAATGCGAAGGGCGAAATGTCACAATAAACGAAGACCTGTATACTGGTGGAATAAAGAAATTGCCACGCTAAGAAAGCTTTGTCACGCAGCTCGACGTCGCCTATAATGCAATCAAAGCGACGAAAACCGTCTCAGAGAAGCTTTTAAAAGCCACAAAAAGCTCTTACAGTTAGCTATAACCCGAAGCAAAAGAAACTGTTTAAAAAAATCTGCAGAGAAGCGAATATAGACCCCTGGGGACTGCTTATAAAATCTATATGTCCAAATTCAAAAATAAGCGGCAGCAACCCCAATGCGCTCCGTTCATGAAGAAAGTCGTCGAAGCATTATTTCCGACGTACGAACCGATTACTAACGCTGAGCAACGAAATGAACCTGCTGAATCACTCCTACTGGTTACAAAAGAAGAACTATTGGCCATAGCCAAAAAGTGCCTGGTATCGACGGAATACCAAACAGAGCTCTAAAGGTAGCCATAATTTCGAAGCCCACTCTTTTAGCAAAAATGTAAAACGCATGCATAAAAGAGGGGATGTTTCCCGATCCTTGGAAAGTCCAGCGTCTGGGTTTAATCCCAAAACCAAAAAATCCACCAGATGAACCTTCTTCGTGTTCAGAGGAGGATGGGGTCATGTGTAGAAGTTCACGCAAGTGAGGAAAGTTCTCTGATCGCCATTCACTTGGGAGTGGCCAGAAACGATTCTTTTACATATGACTCAAGCAGCTCACGACTTCCGGTCTTTGACCAAGTATCCTCTGGGTAGCCTAAGAACATCCGTTTGAAGGCGAGCTAAAGTGAGAAGGCGAAACACCCCCTGCATAGGGTTGTGCGCTGGGTTTGGGACCCGCCACGTAAAAAACCATCCCCAATGAAAAATCGCAAACAGCCTCGGATGAGAGACCCCCCTTTTGATGACGACCACGGCAAACGAAATAAGGACTATGATTTGAGGGCATGCACCTGGAATGTCCGGTCCCTTAATTGGGAAGGTGCCGCTGTCCAGCTGGTAGATGTCCTCGTAAAGATAAAGGCTGACATCACCGCCGTCCAAGAAATGCGATGGACGGGACAAGGACAGAGACGAGTAGGTCCTTGTGACATTTACTACAGTGGCCATATAAAGGAGCGCAAGTGTTGGATTCGTGGTGGGAGAGAGACTCCGTCGCCGAGTACTATCATTCACTCCGGAGAATGAACGTCTAGCCACAATCCGCATCAAAGCAAGGTTCTTCAACATATCGCTGATTTGCGCCCACGCCCCGACGGAAGAGAAGGACGATGTGACAAAAGATGCCTTTTATGAGTGCTTGGAGCGCACTTATGAGAGATGCCCCCGCCACGACGTCAAAATCGTGCTTGGCGACTTCAACGCCAGGGTGGGCAAAGAAGGTATCTTTGGCACTACGGTCGGTAAATTCAGCCTCCACGAGGAAACATCCCCAAATGGGTTGAGGCTGATCGACTTCGCCGGGGCCCGAAATATGGTTATCTGTAGTACTAGATTCCAGCATAAGAAGATACATCAAGCTACCTGGCTGTCTCCGGATCGAAAAACCACCAACCAGATCGATCATGTTGTGATAGACGGAAGACACGGCTCCAGTGTTTTAGATGTGCGTGCGCTCCGAGGTCCTAACATCGACTCGGACCACTATATTGTTGCAGCCAAAATTCGCACCCGCCTCTGTGCAGCAAAAAACGCACGCCAACAAACACAAGGAAGGTTCGACGTCGAGAAGCTGCAATCACAACAGACAGCCAAACGATTTTCTACTCGGCTTGCACTCCTGCTCTCTGAGAGCACTCGTCAACAACTCGGTATAAGGGAACTGTGGGACGGCATTTCAAACTCCTTACGTACAGCTGCAACCGAAACCATTGGTTTTCGGAAAGTGCAAAGGAACAGCTGGTACGACGAGGAGTGCCGTGTCGCAGTGGAGAGAAAACAGGCTGCCTACCTCGCAACGTTACGATCGACCACAACACGTGCGGGATGGGATAGATATCGAGAGTTGAAGAGGGAAGCGAGACGCATTTGTAGACAGAAAAAGAAAGAGGCCGAAATGCGTGAGTACGAAGAGCTTGATAAGCTGGCCGACAGGGGTAATGCTCGAAAATTCTACGAAAAGATGCGGCGGCTTACAGAAGGTTTCAAGACCGGAGCATACTCTTGTAGAACCCCCCAAGGTGATCTAGCCACCGATGCTTAGAGCATACTTAAATTATGGAGGGAACACTTCTCCAGCCTGCTGAATGGCAGTGAGCACACAACACCAGGAGAAAACGAACCCGATACCCCAATCGATGACGATGGAGCAGATGTTCCATTGCCCGACCATGAAGAAGTTCGAATAGCAATTGCCCGTCTGAAAAACAACAAAGCGGCAGGGGCCGACGGATTGCCGGCCGAGCTATTCAAACACGGCGGCGAAGAGCTGATAAGGTGCATGCATCAGCTTCTTTGCAAAATATGGTCGGACGAAAGTATGCCCAACGATTGGAATTTAAGTGTGCTATGCCCGATCCATAAAAAAGGAGACCCCACAATCTGCGCCAACTACCGTGGGATTAGCCTCCTCAACATCGCATATAAGGTTCTGTCGAGCGTATTGTGTGAAAGATTAAAGCCCACCGTCAACAAACTGATTGGACCTTATTAGTGTGGCTTCAGACCTGGTAAATCAACAACCGACCAGATATTCACCATGCGCCAAATCTTGGAAAAGACCCGTGAAAGGAGAATCGACACTCACCACCTATTCGTCGATTTCAAAGCTGCTTTCGACAGCACGAAAAGGAGTGGCCTTTATGCCGCGATGTCTGAATTTGGTATCCACGCAAAACTAATACGGCTGTGTAAACTGACGCTGAGCAACACTCAAAGCTCCGTCAGGATCGGGAAGGACCTCTCCGAGCCGTTCGATACCAAACGAGGTTTCAGACAAGGCGACTCCCTATCGTGTGATTTTTTCAATCTGCTGCTGGAGAAAATTATTCGAGCTGCAGAACTTAATCGAGCAGGTACAATCTTTTACAAGAGTGTACAGCTGCTGGCGTATGCCGATGATATTGATATCATCGGCCTCAACACCCGCGCCGTTAGTTCTGCTTTCTCCAGACTGAACAAGGAAGCAACTCAAATGGGTCTGGCAGTGAACGAGGGCAAGACGAAATATCTCCTGTCATCAAACAAACAGTCGTCGCACTCGCGACTTGGCTCCCACGTCACTGTTGACAGTCATAACTTTGAAGTTGTAGATAATTTCGTCTATTTAGGAACCAGCATTAACACCACCAACAATGTCAGCCTGGAAATCCAACGCAGGATTACTCTTGCCAACAGGTGCTACTTCGGACTGAGTAGGCAATTGAAAAGTAAAGTCCTCTCTCGACGAACAAAAACCAAACTCTATAAGTCGCTCATTATACCCGTCCTGCTATATGGTGCAGAGGCTTGGACGATGACAACAACCGATGAGTCGACGTTGCGAGTTTTCGAGAGAAAAGTTCTGCGAAAGATTTATGGTCCTTTGCGAGTTGGCCACGGCGAATATCGCATTCGATGGAACGATGAGCTGTACGAGATATACGACGACATTGACATAGTTCAGCGAATTAAAAGACAGCGGCTACGCTGGCTAGGTCATGTTGTCCGGATGGATGAAAACGCTCCAGCTCTGAAAGTATTCGACGCAGTACCCGCCGCGGGAAGCAGAGGAAGAGGAAGACCTCCACTCCGTTGGAAGGACCAAGTGGAGAGGGACCTGGCTTCGCTTGGAATATCCAATTGGCGCCACGTAGCGAAGAGAAGAAACGACTGGCGCGCTGTTGTTGACTCGGCTATAATCGCATAAGCGGTGTCTACGCCAGTAAAGAAGAAGAAGAACCTTCTTCGTATCGACCTCCGTGTATGCTCGACACAATGGGCAAAGTGTACGAAAGCATAATAAGAAACCTCTTGGAGATTGCAATCCAGGAAGCCGGCGGACTATCAGAAAGACAATACGGCTTCAGAAACAGAGGTCTACTATCGATGCACTGAAAGC
>JBAWJQ010002089.1:0-83204 GCA_037783105.1 Bactrocera zonata | reverse complement strand
TCGATTAAAACCCTAAATTTTTTTTCATATGTTGTCGTGGCCGTCAATTAAAAATAAAACTGTCGTAAAAACAATAATCGATAAAAGCGATTAACAATATTAATCGACTAATATCCTAAGTTTTCTTCTCAGATATTTTTTTTGCCGTTAATCAAGAATAAAAATATCGCGAAAAACAGCAGTAATCGATAACAACAGTTACTAAAACTAATCGATTAATACCCAAAGTTTTACTTCCAGATGTTGAATCCAGATAGAAAATTAAACTAGCATTAAAAAAGCATGAAAAAGAGCAATAATCGATAACAACGATTAATCAAATGAATCGATTAATACCCAATTTTCTTTGCAGATATTATTTTTACCGTCAAAAAAGAATAAAAATATCGAAAAAACAAAAATCGATAAAAACGATTAATAAAATTAATCGATTAATACCCTAAGTTTTTCTTTCAAATAATAATTGCAATCAATCAGGAATAAAAACGTCGTGGAAAAACAAAATAATCGATAAGAACGAATAATAAAATTAATCGATTGATATACTCAGTTTTTGTTTAGATATTTGTTCTGTCGTCAATCAAGTATAAAAATATCGCCAAAAACCACAGTAATCGATAATCAACTAATTGATCAATTTCCATAGTTTTCTATCAGACTTTTATTCCCGTTAATCAAGAATAAAATTAACCTGAATCAACAATAATCGATAAAAAATTAATCGAGTTTCGAAAGAAGTTCATCCCCAGACCTAACTAAGATTAAAGCTCTAAGTATATTAAAAATATAATAAATAAGTAAATAAGTACATACTATACACAAGAGTATAAGTTTAGTTCATGTGATCTCACATAACTGTTTTGAAACTGAAATTTGTGGCATAAAAATAAGGTACACTACACAAATGGAAGAACAAACTTCGATAAATGTCCAACGAAGAGACAGTATGATCACTAGGGATAAAGATACATACATACGTATATATACACTTACCATAAAAAGTAATGGTTTCACATATATGACATTGGATGGGTTTACACCTGGAAATATACAAAAAGAAGGAACATGAAAATTAATCGGTTGAAACTTATATAGGATTCAAAGATTGTAGATAACATTTACAATATATATACGTGTGTATCATATATTTGATGTTGATCAAGGGAAAGTGTTAAAAAAATACCCTTCAACCTTCAATCTGCTCAATCTCGTCGAACACAAAACCAACCCAATTTTCTTGAGTATCGCTGCAGAGACAGGGGGGTTCATATTTGAGTTGGGCTTAGCTTTATGAACCCGATCAATCACTCAGAATTTTATGCTTTTGTATTTCGGCTCACTTTTAGAACGTCATTTGTTGGACCTTCAACGTCATGTCTACCAACCAACATCTCGTCAATAATAATAAGGCGTTTGATAAACTCCACAGGTCCATAGCTACTTTGCCAAGAACCTACGAAGTTTCTAACGGCGTTAAATCTCACGACCGAGGCGGACAATTGACTGGGCCATTTTGTGCGATAACACGTACCCCAAACTTGGTTTTCAAAAAATTGATTGTGACATTAGTTGTACGTATATGTCTTGTGACGCCGTCCTGTTGAAACCATATATTGTCCAAGTCCGTACCATCCAATTCGGGCCAAATATATTCGGTTATCATTAAGCGGTAGTGATTGTCATTCACAGTAACGTGCCGGTTCTGATCTTCATAGAATAAGTACACCACAACGACATCACAGAGATGCCCAAACTTTGAGAACGACGTGTCAGAGACTGATTTGGGTCTTTCTCAATTGATGTGTTAACGGCAGCAAAATTCTCGACACTACGGGCACTTCTTTCTCTCACTAGCACGGAAATCTTTTTTACTGTGCCTGTGTATTGAAATTTTTGTATTAGACGCTCAATTGCTGATCTGACAGGACGATTATGACTATTAAAATTGGAAGTAGTACTCTCAAAGTTGAGGCCACTGACTCCAAATTTCGATAAAAAATTTTAATAACTTCGACTCGTTGTTGGATCGTATATCTTTCCATGATAAAATGGCAAACTTTACTAAAGAGAAATGACAAAAGAGCGGGAAAAATATGTCGTCGTTTCCTATCCTTATTGGTCTACTTTTGCAGCGTCTCTATTAAAAACTACGTTACAAGGTAAAAATTAAAAACCATACTCAGGGGTAGTTTTACGGTCAATAATTTAAAAACACTCATGTGTCAGTTGACTGAAAACTGGAAAGCTGTTAGGGAAGCGCCAACATTCCTAATGAGAAAACAGATTTTTTCACCAGATTAGGCGTCCGTCAGTCGACACAATAGAAGAGATTTAAATGTCTTGTCACTTCCGCGAAGTAATACTTAATCGGTGGTTCCATGGGAGAGTCTTGAGTTGATATTAGGTTAGGTTTAGCGGTTTAAAGTTCCGCACTTCAGCTTTCGATGCTTCCCCGACTAAAAAAAAAAAACAAATGGAGATAAAGCTTCTCTGTCATATTTGATCAGATGGAAAAATTACGTTTTTGAGTAAGGTGGCTCAATTCTAAACAAAGGAACTAGTTGATTTTATAATCAGTAGCAATATAGAAGCACAGACACTGTGCTACAATTTATCAATTTTAAATTTAAAAAATATTAAATGCCTTTTATCTATAAATAACTCAAATTTAAAAGCAAATAATTTTTGATTTTGCAGAAATGTAAATTTATTGTGCTAAAATTGGATTGGAATACAAATCAAACATTGGAAAGTCGTTAACTGATTGCTTACATAAGCGTATATACCATAAAATTTGAAATACACATACATATGTATGCATATATGTATTTACATGTGTGTGTATACAAACACCAAGCACTTGCACACAAGAGTAGCACTTACAAACCAGGTAGAAAGCAAGCACAGTAATTCCTGAAATAAAAGCTATAAATATTGAATGGCCATTCATCAATAAACCACCAATATTTCATCACACCAACACGCGCATACACATGCACACATATACATATACAATGCAACTTGCGATGCAAACGCTTGCGAAGTCGACAAACACAAAAATACACACACAGACACACATTCAGCGAAATGCAAAGCGAACAAAAAGTGTGTTAAGTAGAAACATGAAAAAACACTTTCGCCTCCGCTTTGCGTTCTCTTCACCTTTTTTCCCCACTGTTTACACATCTCGAAATGTACTTGTGCAACTAAAACAACTGGCATTAAATTCATTGCCATTCGCCATCGATGCGAATTCAATAGCAATGGCGGCGAAACTGGTGAAATTGGTGAAAATTCAACTGCAACAGCAATCGACATTACTGCCACAATTGTTGCCGAACAACAACAACAAACAAACAAACAGAAAATAGAAAAAAATGAGAAAAAGAAAGAGAAAAAAAAATAAAAAATCAAAGCGCAAAACAAAAGCAAAGAGAATGAGAAAAAGCAATGAAACAAGAAAAGAATGAAACTCAAAAACAAAATAAAGAAAAAAATCCGCTAAATGGGAAAAATGAAATGTGTGCGAGTTCTTCACCTGAAACACGGAATTATTAAGTGCCGCTTGCAATTTCAAGCGCGACCGAGAGTGCAGCGCTCCCATTTCCAAGCGAACATTGAAAGCGATACTACGCGCTACTTGTGATATTTAGTGTGTGCGTAGTGTGTAGTAACATTGCGCGGCGGCGGGGAGTTGCCGGGAATTTACGATGCTGAAGGTAATGAATTTCCGCGCGTACAGTGTAACGTAAAAACCGTTACAAAGGTTGGAGCGGCAATGCAGGTAAGAGGCGAGATTGTGGAATAAATTTGAAACCGTTTGTGGCCATGGCGTATACGTAATTTTTGCGAACATTGATTTCAGGTGCAGAACTCTGCTAGGTGTACAACTTGGCTGAAGAAACGGGATTGGTTATTGTGATTTGTATGACAGCTATATGCTATATTGGCCCGAACTGCACAATAGGTTTAGAGATTGTAGTGATACCTTGGATAATGGGCTATCCCAAATTTTGCGAAGTTAAAAAATGTTCCATAAAAGAGCTAGATTTTTTGTATGACGGCAACATACATATATTCTATGGTTTAGTGGTGCAATATTGGCGACTTCAGCAAATGAGCTGTTTCTTGAGGAGAAAGGAACGTGTGAAAATTTTATGTCGAGACTAGTTCGCGTACATAGTTCGTCACACTGATAATTTATGTACAAAGTCCCTTTTAGTATATTGTCTGCGAAGGTAAGCTATTAACTAAGTTCCGTATCCTGAAATAGTTCACTCCTTTAGTGTAGGGGGAACTTCGAAAAGGATTTCTTCTAAGTGAAAATTATAAAACTGTACGAAAGCTTTTCTTTTCTTATACTCGTACTTATGGACTACTTACATACTTATATTGGAAATAATCAGTTATTTTTGAATACCTCATGTGATTTAGTCGGTTGTAGTATTTATTCTGATATTCACAAGATCTAAATAGACATACGTTAGTGATCAAAATTGACCCGGACCAGACCTATTTTCCCAGATTGGTACAATATACTGATGAATACTCTGATCTAAAGAAGAATACATCAGTGATCAAAATTGACCCGGACTAGAGCTATTTTACTATATTGGTACTACCAATTTGTTGACGAATACTCTGACTTGATCTAGACATGATCTTAAGAAACATACCTCAGTGATCAAAATTGACCCGGACTAGACCTATTTTCCTAAAATAGTACAACCGTTTTTTAAATCCACGTGAAGTGTGCACTTCGCAGCTATAAGTTTACGACGAGAAAAGCGATTGAATAGAAAGATATTTAATTAAGTCTGCTTGAAAATTTTATGTTTCTAATGGAATCTCTCCGGAATTCCAGAGAATGTTGCAGAAGTGTTTTCGGTAGTCTACTTTATCACATATACTAGTATTTGAGTGGCATACTTTTATTGGCTGAGATATTTGTTTTAAAATACGTGGAATTTTTTTTTGTTGTCAATCCGGGTCAAATTTGATCAGTTGTTAAAGTTGGTTTGGAGCAAAAATAAATCACAAAAATATTAAAAATATGTTCTACTTGAGCTAAAAGTATTAAAAAGAAGTTATCACTTTTTAAGTATAGAATAATTCATGCCACTGAAGAGACGGTGAAGAACACTGCAGTCTTTATCTCTAACAACCAAAATCAGCTAAAATAAAGCTGTAGTTTGCCGTAGAAAACTGTCAGCGCAGAGCAGTGCTTTTCTACATACCTTCACCCTACACATACTTATAGTCACAGCATCACATCTTCACATCGGCATCTGAAAACCGGCGCACACACCTTACCTGCTGGCTAAGTCCATATACAAGACAAAAGTGAAAATTTAATTAAAACAGCTCGAGCGCAGCAATTTGTTGTCTATTTTATATTGTCTTATCGCCACGCTCTATGCTTTTTCGGTCGAGCAAGAAGCCAGGCGGCAGCAAAGCAGAGCAGAGAAGCGAAAAGTTTTCGGCTCGAAAGGCAAAACCATTGACTTTCGGTTATTTTATTGCCATATCATGAACTTTAGCAACCATGCATAATTTGTCTAGTTATTGTTACCGTTATGCATAGACGACCTTTTTGTGATCGCTTTCTGTGTGTCGGAATGTGTTGCTGTTTTTATTGTAATTCTTGTTGTTGTTGAATTTTGTCACAAACTAACGCAAGCACATACCGATTAACTGCCTGCAATCCCAACATGGATTACGAATACAGCAAGCTCGAGCTCGTTCTCTGGCTCTTTGCATGCTTCTTTGCTTTTCTACCTCTCTTCTGCCTTCTCGTGCTCAACCGCTTCTCCTGCGTTTGTATTTGTATTTGCCAGTCGTGTGTGTAAATTTAAACATTTTGTTGCCATTCTGCGTTTCCCTCCGCAGCTCAGGATCAGGACATTTGTGAGCAACACACACACTCACACACAATTTTCTTGTCAACTTTTTCCAATACACACACACACAAACACACATACGCTCACATACAAATTAACTACTGCGCATAACAAGTTTTCATTTATGAGAAAATAAATTTCAAAGCGTTTCAAAGTTTGACAGCACATTTGTTGTTGTGGTGGCGTTAGTGTTTGCCATTGTAGTTTGGGGCGCTGTTAACTGCTGGAAATTGCTACAATTTCCATATATTTAAATCACGCACACACACACACACTTGTACAGCGTTGCTGCATTCTTATGGCATTACACAAGCGAAATCCCATTGAAATAGTTTCGACTTATTTGCGTTCGAGCAGTTTTACTTAAGCCACATTAATTTGTCATACTCACATTGTATTGTATCCATGTGTATATGTGTGTATGTGTGCGAGTCCTAGCATTTAATTGCTTATTGAATTATGAGCATTTTAGGCATTCTGCCGCTTTGTTTTGCAGCAATTTGCGATGAATTATAGGCAGCAACATATTTTACATTTTATTCTGCTGTCAAATGCAGAATTAGCATGGGATGAGCTAATAATAAGAAGAACATTAGTAATGTAAGATAGTTTGCAATGAATTTTGCATATCTTCGCGCTTTAAGCGATGGTAAAATTAGTTATAATTGTAATTATGCCGAATAAAACTGATGCTCGAAGTCTTATGAAGCTTTCAAGTTGGTAATTGAGTAGTCTTTCTAATGGCTGGCGATTCTACGACACCGAAATGCAGTCAAATTTATGTTCGTTCAATATAAAATAAATAATAAAACTGTTAAGAATATTCTTTTTTTAACTAAAACAACAATAACAATTGTGGGAAACGATAAAAACCACAACAATGTGTAAAAATTGTGATTAAAATAATGTAAAATTAAGGGCACACCCAGTGTGACATTTAAAAGAAAAAATACTTTTTTTGTTTTTATTTTATTAGTTTATACCTTTAAGAATAACATACTGAAATTTTAAACGGATGTCTCAAATGAGTTTCGAGTTAGAGTCTCCTCAGTTCATTCAGCTCCGACAGTTTATCTTTCATACTCTTTCTCCAAATATTTTTTTTGAATTTGCTTGAGTTGACATGGGGAACTGATAGTAACACTATCAATTTGATATACATACACATTAGGGCGTTTTTTAAACTATTAATTTTTCACAGGAAATTTCCTTGGAAATACCCTAAAAAAATTCCCTGGAAATTTTAGCCCTTAATATTAACATTAAGAACTGGATCAAGGCCTGTAAAAATTTTCCATTGAAAATACACTTCAATCGTGATTTTTTATCTTTAAATTCCTACAGTTCAGAGGTATTTTATGGCATCGCTTTGACTTTAGACGTAAAATTCTCAGAATCGTTCACTCTGCAAAAGTGCTCAGCGTAACAAAGTCGTAACTCACACCTGCGAGGCAGTACGCGGCTCTAAACCCGATTTTTCCACGAATTTCGCATTTTTTTGTATTTATCTCGTAAATGACAAGAGCTATAGAAAAAATGTGCATGACAAATTTCTAGGAAATTTTATTTGCTATAAAAAAGCTCCGAGGTCAAAATCGCTATCATTAATATTTCTTGAGATATTCGGCTTTTTAAGCAAGGCTTTATAGAATTTTCATAGATGGTATGTAATAAAAAAGCTATGAAAATTCCATACAGCCTTGCATCATTCAAGTAGCTTCAGTGAACCTCTTGATCAATAGGTGCCAGTTTGATAGAGAAGAAGGATCAGCTTGGAACGATTTCTTTTACCGCAGTGTATAGATTCCTAGATCCCGAAGCTTCGAAGTACGTGCGAGTAAGACGGATATTGAATATTGTCATGTACCAAATAAGTATTGGACCTACGTTCGATTTCTTAATATTCAAACCCAGTTGTTAGGGAGTCTATAACGCATACAATATTTTCTAGAATAAGTAGGTTAGTTGAATAAACAGAATTAGCAATCACATAAAGTAGAAGAGAAGACTTATACATAAGTCTCCCTAATCTTTAAAGATAACTTACACATAATTCTGAGACTGGACATGACATCTTTGAGACATATCTGAGGGCTAAAGTTTGGTTATTGCGCCGAAATTGCAAGACGATGTTTATACGCAGATAATATTTAACGGGTGATCCAAGTGGTGGTACTTTTTCCAATAACCTTCTTTTGACAGATGACGCGTGAGTTGAGTCAAGCTGTCATGTTATTTTTGTTTAGTACTGTTTGGCATTTGACCATGGAAAGACTTAAAAATCGTTCAAGTTTATTACGAAAATTCAGTAAAGAATGGTTTTGGCGTGTTTCGCTAAACTAATGGACAACTTAATTGGCCAACTATGCATACTAACGCAACACCTATCTTAAGACCCAGAATTCATTATTAGATAATATTCGACCGAATGAACGACGTCCAACACGCAGTGAATAAATATAACAACCGTTACTGAGAGTGTACACGAAGACCGTGGAGAGTCGATTTGGTGCCGTTCGCAGCGACTCGAACTGGCGTATGAATTGACTTACCGGGTTTTACATTATATTGAAAAAATACAAAATATAGCTTGTGCAAGAACTGAAGCCGGCCGGCCTTCCCAAGCGACATCGCTTCGGTCTATGTGGTCTTGAGCAGTTCCAAGAAGATCCGACGTTATTGAGCCAAGTTTTGTTCAGGAACAAGTTCCAGTATATTGATAAAGAGCGATATACTGTTGGGTGCTAGCGAAGCGATGTGGTTCCTATTTGGAAACGTGGATCTAAGGGCCTTCAACCTGCGTCCTCAGACTGCTATGCAGTCAGTTAGCAGGTGTTCTAGTGTTTCAGCCTCCTTGTCGCAGATATATGTAGCTGCTACACAAACTCACCAAACTCAAGATAAGGATCGTTTTATACTTTTTTCTGCTATAAGAAAGGTACACGTGAGGGGCATTATAGCTTCGGTGCAATCGAAATTAACATTTCTTCTTGTTTTATCAAAATTCAAACATCATTCGAGGGTTAAGCACTTCCAAGCGCACACGCTGTACCCATAATGGCTTATTTAGGCCCAGCAAAGGTGCAAACAACAACAAAAACGTCAACAAAAAACTGCATCACCAATTGTACACAGATTACGTTAGTGTTAGTATGCATGTGAGTGTGTGTGTTTGCATGCTAATGCAGTACATGGCAGCGCATAGCAGCAGTTGGCAAACTTAATAGCTGACAAGGGCAATGGGCCAATGGTAGCAGAGGGTGGCGGGCGCACAGTATTGCATGTGAGTGGAAGTTTTGTGAAAAGTTCGTCGTTGAGATGCCACAACAGCTGCAACAATTTCGAGCGTAAAGCTGCCAAACTTCAGCGTGCCAACACATACACACACACATAGAGAGGCATAAAGGTATGTATATGTATGTGTTGTAAAATGCTACGTGTCTAGTTGCAACGCAGCATAACTGTAAATAAACTTACTATGAATTCGCATAAAAATATATTTTTACAATGGCTGCATAAGTGTGTGTGTGTGTGTGTGTGTGTGATGGAGCAGATGTCAGCTGAGGCCATAACAACAGCTGCATGATTGTTGCTATTTGCTGCATTTGTTGTTGTTGTTATTTTGTGCCAGTGTTAGTGTAGCTGCAGCTGCTTTCTATGCTCATCATCTCCGCGCTGCCACAACTCCCCCGGTGCGCAGTGGGGGAGACGGCAGCGGCAGCGGATGGCATAAAATGCATAAAAGATGCCAGCATTCTCGGGGTCTCACAAAGGGCGGGCCAAAGTTTCGAATGCTCAGCAGTGCAAGCGTGCAGCAACTTAAATACAAAAGATAAAGTCACGTTGTCGTAATTTAATTGGGAGTGCAGCAGCGAGCACACGGTACCAAAAAGGATACAACCTCTTCAGTTACTCTTCTGCCCATACGCTCTCCTATCTCGCTTCTAATATCGTTTTTTTCTTGCTTTCGCCGAAAAAAGTTTTGAATTTCTAAATTCCAAGCAATAATTGACAGATGAAGACGGCTCTTTGCTAGTTTATTATTTATTTTATCGCCGAATGCCCCCAGGAAGCTGTTAAGGCGGTAGCGAAGACCTCACTTCTCTCATAAAATATTCACTTTTGCCATAAAATATTCAATTTTGCTATAAAAGCCGCGCATAAAAGCTGTCTGTTGCTCAGAGCAAATGTTTCTGTATCGTCTTTCGTCTGTGTCATCATATTGTCGTTTACCTCAATCACTGTCTGCAGCGCGTATTTCCGTTTCATCTTTTTCCCTCTCCCGTCTCTTGCTGGGACCACGCCACAGCATGTTTATAGCTTCCTTAATGTCGCCTGCTTTTCCGCTTCATTTCAACGGGCGCTTTTCCGTTATCTACAGTAACTGTTGCCATTGTGGCATATTTTATTATCACTATTTGTTGTTATTGCTGTTTGTTTGTTGTAGCTGGAAATTTAATATCGATTGACTGGCATCGTCGCCACGCCATCATTGACGCGCTCATCGTGGTTGTGGCGTGTTCGCGGACATAAAAATACGTACCGTTATTTGTATCTTGTTGAGAATCACAATTTTTGCATAAATTTACTTAATTAAATTAATTATATTATCTATATTTTTTATAACGTATTTTATCTAAATATTATGTTCGCTATCTTTAGGAAACATGATCAAATTTGACCCGGATTGGAAAGGAATTGGACAACGAGTTTTCTTGAGATTTTGTATTTTCCGTGAAATCACAGCTACGAAATCGTTAAAAATGTAGCATAAAAGTTTTGAGTAGTCCACCTTATCACAAACACAAGAATTGCCGAAAGTAATAGTGACTGATCCCCAGAGCATACTGAAATTATGGGGGGGGGAACACTTCTTCAACTTGAACGGCTGTGAAAGGAGATGGTGAACCGTTTCGTCCATCGATGACGATGGAGCGGACGATCCATTGCCCGATCATGGAGAAGTTCGAATAGCAATTACCCGTCTGAAGAAAAACAAAGATGCGGGGCCGATGGATTGCTGGCCGAGCTATTCCAATATAGTGGCGAAGAAAGCTTATTACCATGCATCAATTTGTATGGACGGAAGAAAAAAGGCCCGGAAGATGTTTGGATCATATCAGTATGGCTTTAGACCTGGAAAATCAACAACCGACCATAAATTCAACATACACCAAATCTTGGAAAAGATCCGTGAAAAGAGGATCAGCACACACCTCTTCGTCGATTTTAAGGCAGCTTTCGTCGATACGAAAAAGAGCTTAACTCTCGACTACAGACAACATTACTTTATCTCTAGGACTCGCAGCTATTGAGGTTTAGGCAGCAAAGCAGTGCTTCGACTTTTAGAGATAATGTCGACGTCCATTAATAACAATCAGTAGAATCAGATAAGCCTTAAACATTGATTAAAAACTGTCGGATCGTTCAAAGGGTTGAAGGTGTTTATAACTAACTACTAGCAAGGCCTTACAAAGGGTAAAAGGGAGTAAAAATTCGAAAAAGAGGAAATACTAAAATATGAATCCAATAGTAGAGGTTTGTAGTATATTATTTTTTTAGAATAGTTGCCAGATTATTGACAGTTTTAATTAAACTAAATTAATGCCACCAACTTTTTGCTTGAAATGTGTCTTTCCAAAGAAGGAGAAGTTCTCAAAATAAAAAAAATATTTTTTTGGAAAGCTTACCACTTTTTGTGAAGAGTTGCCACATATTCAATTATTTTTATTTTATAAAGATTATGGTATAAATAATTATTGCCAAGTATGTAACAAACTAACGTAAACTGAATTAACATCAGAAGTTTATAGTTAGAAAATATTTTATTGTGGAGGCTTGCCACCTGTTTACCATTTTGTATTGCAATTATATGCAAAAAAAGATTTATATATACATATACGTATGTATGTATATATATTGTATATTGTAATGCGGATGCTAAATATTGAATCTATTTATGCTGCGGATATTTAGAGCAGCGTTGGCACCTGTTTGATTATTTCAAAGAAATTGTGCATGATCTTACGAAGATTTTTGCTAGAGATGTTGGGAAAAGTGTTGTCACCTATTTTATCAAATTTATTGTTTAAAAAATGTATTTACAAGTGATGCCACACTTTTTTCTAATTTATTATATAAAAAATATAAATTACAGATTACAATGTGGGCAACCATTTAAGTTGGTTAAAGAAATATTTCTATTATTAATCTTTTAGAGAATGGTTGCCACCTGTTTAAGTATTTCAAACAATTCAAAAATGAGTGAAAAATCAGTGGCTCTTAAACTAAATATCAAATTAAAAACAATGTGTATGAGAGTAAAAAAGGAAATTTTTGCTGAAGATGTTGTAAAAAGTGTTGCCACCTAATTTTTCTTAAATTTACAATTTAAGAAATATGAAGCATATATTACAATGTGGGCAACAAATGAAAGAGGTTTAACAAATATTTCTATTATTAACATTTGGAGACGAGTTGCCACCTGTTTCATTATTTTGAATATTTAAAAAATGGGGGCAAAAATGAGGGGTCAAAACCAAATTGTTTTAGTAAGCATTTCTGTTGAAAATATTTGGAGCTGGGTTGCCACCTTATTCGTTATCTCCAAAATACTAATAATGTGTATGAAAGCAAAAAAGGTCTTACAAAGAATTTTGCTGGGGATATTGGCAAAAGTGTTGCAAACTTTTTTCCTAATTTATTTTTTTTAAAGATATACAAGTAAATTATATAGTATATACATATGTATCACAAAGTGAGCAATAAATTAAAGAAATTTAAGAAATATTTGTGTTTGATATATTATATTTGGAGCAGGGTTGCCACCTATAATATTATTATTTGCAAAAAATAATAAAAATGTTTGTATAAGGTCTTACGAAAATTTTTGTTGGGAATAATGGAAAAGGTGTTGCCACCTATTTTTTTTATTATTTAAAAAATATAAAATATATATTTCAATGTGGGTAACAAATTAAATAAATATAATATTTGGAGCAGGGTTGCCACCTATATTATTAATTTTTGCAAAGATAATAAAAATATCTATACTATAAAAGTAAGATAATCTAAAAAAGCTATTTGCTGGAGATAGTGTGAGCAGGTTGCCAGCTGTTTGGGTAAGAGTAGTTTCACTTCTATTTAGTGTCTCTTTATATTGATGTTTTTATCTATTCAGGTTTGTATGTATTCAATATTATCGAACAGATTCGCAACAAAAGCTCGAGCACACATCATTTGATTGAAAAAATCCCCGCATTGAAAGCAATCAATCAAAAAGTTACACAAAAACGAAGGCATAGATAAATAAATGAAAATAAAGATGGCAAGAAATCAGCTGCAATTTTAAGCCATAATACAAAATGCAATCAAACTCAATACAAAGCAGTACAACAAATACAAATACAAAGCCCAACAAAATAAAAGGAGATAAAAGCAGACAAAACATAATGCAATCAAATGTGAATATGTGTGCCACATATGTACATACATATATATATATATGTGTACCTGTTCGTGGAATTGAATGGACGCTTATAAAGTCATGAGAGCAACGAGCAAATTCAATTCACGTAAAAATGTCAGAAATTACGAATTTAAACTGGGACATGTGAGACTAGCAGTTAAGCCCGGCACGTGAGCCAAGCCAAAGTCGTCGAGGCAGCGCACTAAGAGCAGCAGCTGAAGAATGCCGGCCTGTATTATGAATGCATGTACAATGCTGTGCATGTGTGTGAGTGTGTGTGTGTGTGTGTGAGTGCTTGCATAGCTGATGGCTGTGGTAGGTAACAAATGATCAAATGGATTTGCCATTATTGGCATGGAATTGTCAGCTGTGATGCGGCGAGAGCGTGTGTGTACGTATGTATATGTATAGGTATTAATATATGTGAGTGTGTGCATGTGTGAAAGCGCTTTTCTATGCAGCCATGTTCGCCAGTAGCAACGTGGCTACCGTTATATGCGTTCTAAGCACAGCAATTGCAGTTCAAGGACGTCGCTACACACACAAATACACACACATACTCTTGCAGCATTGTCACTTCGTTATTATAAAATGGCTGCATTATAAAAGCGCAACGTTTACCAAAGAAGTGAAGATGCCGAGTTTCCCTACAAATAGAACTGTCAATATTTACCATGTATGCAGGCACACACACACATTCATATATGTATATTCTATGTATTTATAACTATGTTACCCAGCGCGCTTACTGTGAATAGCTGGATTAAAGTGCATTAGAAAAGAATGTGCGTTCCATGCAAAATGCCGGAAAAGTTGAGAATTTTGAGTGAAATTGTGAAATGCTGCATTGTTGTAGCACAAACACAAACAAGCTATGGAAGGCTGTTAGCAGCTACTGCTACTATTACTGCTGTTGGTGGTGGCGTATGAGTAACATTTTGCTGCACACACACTTTTCGCTTGCTTTGCCTGCCTTTGTGTCGTCAATTTATTATTTTTGCGTTTTGTTGTTTTTGTTTTAAGCAAATTGGCACAGTAATGTCAGTCATCATTAGCGCTCATGACGAATGGTGACAGCGCTTGACGGTAATGCGACATTCGGTCGACCCGTCGTTGACTTTTTGGTGGAAATTCACAGAAGCCTGCGTGAGCAAGCGGCGTGTGCTAATTAAATTTTCGCATATTTTAAATCTTATTCAACAGAAATAGAGGTCAGTTTCATAAGTTTCAAAAAATAAAAAAATTCCATACCAGAACTTGATTTTAAGCTTTCAGTTTGTATGGCAGCTATATGATATAGTATTCCAATTTAGAAAATTTCTTCAGATATTGTAGCATTGCCTTAGGCAATAATCCATGCCAAATTTTGTGAAGATATCTCACCAAATACAAAAGTTTTCCATACAACAGCTTGATTTTGAGCGTTCATTTTGTATGACAGCTATATGATATAGTCGTCCGATCTCAACAATTTCTTGGAAAAATGTTCCGTTAATATTAAAAATAATGTGTGTCGAATTTCGGGAAGATATCTCACCAAATATAAAATTTTTCCATACAACAACTTCATTTTGAGCATACATTTTGTATGGCAGCTATATGATATAGTCGTCCGATCTCAACAATTTCTTGGAGAAATGTACCGTTTCTATTAAAAATAATTCGTGCCAAATTTCGGGAAGATATCTCATCAAATACAAAAGTTTTCCATACAATAACTTAACTTTGAGCGTTAATTTTGCATGGCAGCTATGTAATATAGTCGTCCGATAGCGACGGTTCCAACAAATAAGCAACTTCTTGGTGGGAGAAGAACGTGTGCAAATTTTCATAGCGGTATCTCAAGAACTTAGGGATTTTTTTTCAGGTATTCGCATACATACAGACAAGTGGAAATGGTTGAGTCGAGCAAAAGTAGAGACATTTTATTATAAATTTTTTTTATTGCATTTTCCACAAAAAAGAATAACATAATGGTACAACATATATAATATTTATAAACATACAAGTATTTTTAAAGTATGTGAAAAGTGGGCATGGCCTCGGCTCTTATTAATCGTAGTGTACATGCCTCAAATATTATCGAATTTATTACAAAAATTTGAAGGAAATATTTTATTTCCATTATTCATAGTTACGTTGTAAAAATATCCAAATTAGTTAACTATGCTTGCCTATCAAATAGCTATAGTATACAAAACCTTAAAATTACAATATCTCAACGAGGAGTAATCCAAAAAATTGAAAAAATTTAGAGGCAATGTAAATATATTACTGTGGGCAACAAATAGTAAGACTTTTTAATTTAAATTTTGCGTAAAAACCTATTCTTCGAAATTTTTTGTATGAAATCAGAAAATTCTATATTTAGTTCACCACTGTATAATTCCATTGTGAATTTTCATTTCACCGCCCTTTGTGAAGCTACTTTGGTGCATAATATACTCATGACACTCTCTCAGTAAAGCAACAAAATGTGATAAATCGGAGCACAGCCCCGCCTCTTTCCATAGGAATCCATTTTCTATTTGATAAGTTGTTTTCCAAGAAGTCACATGAGTTTTAAGGCATGTCCAATAGCAAAATGTAGCGATAGTATCACCTTTGACTCTCTTCCAAAAAAATCAAAATCGTTCTATATTTTCTCTTAATTTTCATAACTGAATAACAGCCGACAGTCCTGTCGGTAGATATTATGTATTTGTGAAATTGTGAGGTTAAAATTCTTAATATATCTCACGAATTGCTTATGAAATTGTTCAATATTTTTATTTCCGATAAAACAAAAATTCTGATTTTCGTCTCCTTAGTAGACTTTATACCATACACATATAATGCATACATATTGCTAATTAGTTGGTGTGGAAGTTATCTAAGTATAATTATGTGATAATATTACGCCTAGCATAATTAGGCTTGGTGCCAAATTTATTGGTATCGGCCCATTTTCTTAGCACCAATGAATCAAAATAATCCTTGATGAAGTGTTGAAAGCATATTTTCTGGTTTATGGCGTGCATTAATGCCAAAAATTACTGAAATCAGTCAATACACTTCTCAGCGCTCTATCTACTGCATACATTGATTTCCGTCCTTTGAGCTTTAAAACCTTACTCAGGCTTCTAGCCCTCAATTTTACATGCTCATGCGTTGAACAAGGTATATTAAGTTTTCCACGAAGTTTGTAAGATCAAAAAATAAACATTTGAGACCTTACAAAGTGTATTTACGTGTTATCAACATGGCGACCTGAGCCGAGTTAGCCATTTCCGTTTGATTGTATGTATTTTATGTGAATTAGTCCTTTGGCTTTTCCGATATTGATTAGAAATTTTGGAAATATCCTTTTTTCCTAAAGAAACTGCTTATTTCTCGGACCCGCCGATATTGGAATACTATAACACAAAGCTGTCATACAAACTGAACAATCAAAATCGAGTCCTTGTATGGAAAACTTTTGTATTTGATGAGATATCTTCACGAAATTTGGCACGGATTATTTACGCAGATACGGTTATAATCTCCGAACATATCGTTCAAATCGGACGACTATAGCATATAGCCGCCATACAAAATGAACACTCAAAATCAAGCTCTTCTTTAGAAACTTTTGTATATGACAAGATATCTTCACGAAATTTCACATGGACTATTGTCTAAGGTAGTTCTATTATATTCGAAGAAATTTTCCATGTCGGCTTACTATATCACATAGCTGCCATACAAACTAAACGATCAAAATCGAGTTCTCGTATGGAAAACTTTTTTATTTGACAAGATATCTTCACGAAATTTGG
The DNA here is from genome assembly GCA_037783105.1 of Bactrocera zonata. Lineage (NCBI taxonomy): Eukaryota > Metazoa > Arthropoda > Insecta > Diptera > Tephritidae > Bactrocera > Bactrocera zonata. The sequence continues at coordinate 66,039 of JBAWJQ010002089.1, read as the reverse complement.
CACGGATTATTGACGCAGATACAGTTACAATCTCCGAACACATCGTTCAAATCGGACCACTATAATATATAGCTGCCATGCAAACTGTTCAATAAAAATCAAGTTAGATATCTTTTTATGCCCTTTTATGCTATAAAAAATGCGCCTGTAAAGGATGTTTTGGTTTCGGCGCAGCCAACGTGTTAACAAGTTCTCTGGTTTAAATATATTTATAAATCAGTTATATTTTCTGCATACTAATTTCCTAATTTCACTGCCAATAATTGGCTTTGTGCAATTTTATTAAATTTTTTTCAAAAAATTCTTGCTTTTAACATTTTTTGCTTTTGCGCAACTTTACAATCGCTTTGCTGCTAACTAACTATCGGCTAACTGTATAAAAGTAAATATTAAATTACATATTTTTTGAGCCAACTTTATTGCGTTTTGGCTTATTGGATATGTCCATTGATTCAATTAAATTGATTGCATTTTATGATTTTCGCTTTAAATTCAACAAAGCGTCATTTTTACTTGTGCACGAATGCAACACTGTATGCTCAATTTTGCCTTCAAACATAGCATAACACAAGTACACACATACACACACATACATATCACATTTGCAACTATTTTTTCTTTGTGTCGTGTGCACTCCCTTTATGTTTATGAAACCAATTGCACTCCAGAGTATTCTCATGAAATTATTGCTTTTTCCACTCACTCTTCATAAATGCATTTATTTATTTATTAATTTTGGTTTTTTCAAATTTAATTTAAGGAAATCGTTTTCCGGCAAAATCAACATCACAAATGCTATTGCTATTTTTTTGTGGCATAATCAAGATTACTTTATTTAATTAACAGCTGATTACAAAAAAAAAATCCATATTCATACATTTATGCCGAATTAAAAGACTTTTAATTGAAAAACTGTTTTTAAGAGAATTTTTTGTTGAAATTCATTCAGTATACAGTGGATTAATTGATATATCAGTTTCTTTAAAGAGAAAATCAAAGACCTTTGATTCAATCGTAATTGAATATTAATCTAACTTTTTTGAATTTCGATAAAACACAAACAAATATTTTAATTTATGAAGAGACTGAAAGAAATTTTACATTTACGTATAAAAATTAATTAATTTAATCAAAATAATAGTTAATAATAGTTATTGCAGTTAGCAGCCGTCTTCGTTTTTATAAAGGCCACTAAAGGGATATTAAAGTCACCGGGTTGAAACCGCATCAAATGGAGGCACATAGGACTTTCGTTATCACCATCAATCATACGGCCACCACGTCAGGGGCTTGGCAATCCTATAGAATGTACAAGGATTAATTTGTTTAATTTTTGGTGTTCTGTCGTCATACCACGTCATCTAGCGGTCGGAGTATGTAAGCTAGATGGGTGAATGAAACAAATAGGATCGTCAAGAAGACGGTCAGGGCTTTCATTTGACATATCGCTCGCATAACACTGGGGCCATTAGTGCGCGGAAATCGTCCAAGATGCGATTTGCCAATTCATGTCTCCCTCTGGCCTCGCTAGCTCTCTGATTTCGCTGCTTGTTATCTTTGATCGCAGCGCTCTTGCTAAAGAATTTATTTTTGGAAGCAGCCACAATTTAAGCGAGTTGAATTCGGTTCAAAGAATTTGTCTGTATTTCTAACCAAATTTCGTGTGCGAAATCATTGCGAATGTTGAGGAAGGCTTATGGTGATTCAGTTTTATCAAAAACACAAGCTTGTGAGAGGTAAAAAGCCTTCAAACACGGTAGAAAGATCGTTGAAGACATGCCTTATTCTGGACGACCTTGATATCTTCAACTGATGAAAATAGTAAACAAGTGAAGGATAATGTTCTTGAAAGTCGTCAGGGAAGTGTTAAAGAGATGGCAAGAGAGCTCGACATCTCTCGGAAGCCTGTTCGAATGATTTTGGTGAATATTTTTAGTATGAAATGCGTTCTTACTCGACTTGCCTTGAAAAAGCTGATTTTTTTTTTTTCAAAAAGAGTATCTTAAACAGGTTTCCTTCAACACACTCGATCGTACGAATTCCCATCCCACATTCATGGAGAGCATTTTAAGAGCCGATGAGACATGGGTTTATGAATTTGACATGCAAACAATACAAGAAACATCGGAATGGAAGGAAAAATCGAGCCGAAACAAAAAAAAAACCACACCAAAGCCACTCAAAACCCAAGGTGATGCTCATTGTGTTTTTCGATATTCGTGGTTTGGTGCATGTTAAATCTGTTCTGGAGGGACAGACGGTCAAAAAGGAGTTGTATTTCACCGTATTAATGCGTTTGCGTGAGAACATCAGTCGAAAATGGCCGGAATGGTGAAAGAACAGTTCATGAGCTTTATTCAAAGATGATGCACTACCGCCTCGAGCCACAATTCTGACCGAATAGAAACGCCAAAAACCCAAATTTTACAAATCCAAAGAAGATAAGAAAATATTCATGTGTTTGTTATACACCTACATATGTATGTACGTATATAGGGATATAGTGCAGGTCACCTCCGAGTTAGTTCACCCTGGGTAATGTTAAATGACCAGTGGCCTTCTCGGCCTTACCAACTCCTGGAGTGGACTTTAGCTTTGATATGAGCTATGGGTAGGATTTAACTTTTTGGATTTTTGTTGAAATTCTGAGCTGGTGGTTGCGATATTCTGCAACGTGAGTATGCTGTGGTGATACTCAACAGAAATAGCTAGTGGGTTAATGCCGTAACTAATTCTGCTCCTTAAAGCCATGGCAGGACTCAAAGTATTTCGGCCAAGATACAAAAGTCGTCTGGAGCGCTACAGTGACAGGTAGACTAAGCTGGTAACTGTTCAGCATGCCAGTCCGCTGCAGTGGGTTAGAATGCTTCTACGCGAAGGAAGTGTTAGCGGTGTAACTGAAAAGGACGTGCCTGAAACGTTAGTCAAGCGATTCTTTCTCGGTAAAAGGTCTCGCACCATCCTTCTAACCCCGCGGCATATCCCGACAAAGTGGAAAAGAACAGGCCCTGAGTCACTTCTAAAGTTAGAAAGTGCAAGGTAGCACCATAGGCTTCATTGGCTCCGATGCAATCGAAACCGAAAACAGATATATCACACAAAGTTAATTCACAAAAGGCTTCAAAAATAAAGCTTCAAGATTAATATACCATTTTTTACGCCGACTAAAGACCGTTTTATTTTTCTGTCTAAATATTATTGAAGAATTGTAAAAATTTGCATTTTAAAAACTTATTTTTTTTTAACTTTTTTTTTATTTTTTTTCCTCCAAAATAACGATATTTTGAGCCCCTAACTGCAATTGCTATAAATCGCACCACCGTTAACGCGCTCTACGAACAGAGAAAACGAGCTTTCCAAATAAATACCCGAACAGATAAGCAAGCACTTTATCCACTCACAAAGTTTATAGAGAAATAACTGTAAAAAAGCGGTATGCAGCTCCCTCACCAGCATAACCTACTTTTAAACTCTAGTCTCTTGAACAAGGCTACAATTAGGAAATTTTGGTGGCCGTGTGTAGAACGCGCCACATATGAAACGACATTTTTGTGCAACTTTCTGTGGCATGCCACTAAAATAACGGTTAAAAAGTGTAGAAATTAGGTGAAAATGTTTGCAACACGAAACTTTTCCCCTCCGAAGAACTTTTCGGTGATACACGCTGGCTGAGTAATAACAACAAACTATGCGGGCGCCTAAATGTATGCTACAGTAAACTGGTTAAATAAAAAGCCATTGCGATTAACAGTAGCGACAACAAGTGTGCAGCACAAGCGACAACAACAACGAAAACAAACTAACGCTGTGTATATATGGGCAAGCAACAGCAGCAGAAGCACTATAAAACAACAACAACAATAACAAAAGTAATTACTGTCAAGCAACACACACAGTTGGAATTGCAGCAGCAACCGCAGCGAATAGTTGCAATTGCACGCAAGTGTTTTTATTTTTATGGAAGCATATGTGTGTATGTGTGCCGTGAGGAGGTTGCTGCCAAAAAACAAACATAACGGCGAAAACTGAAACAAAAGCGAAGCAGCAAACAGAACTAACAACAAACGACAATGAAACACTTGATTACGTCAAAATGCACTCAATGCGCATGTAGCTGAAGATAAAAATATATATTTGTATAAATATATGTACATATGTACATCCATATGGGTGCGCATACATATATGCAACAACAACAAGGCAAGTGGCAACAAAAATGCCAGTTGGAATGCGAGTGCTTTGCGAAGTGGAAGTAAATAAAATGCAACAACTTTAGCGTACAAAAACAATAAAAACAACAATAATAATAATAAAGAAAATATGTTATATTCTATTGCAACGAAGCTGAAATAACCTTCAGAAATTAAAAAAAACATGAATCAACTTGATTTTTATCGTTCAGTTTGTATGGCAGCTATATGCTATAGTTCTCCGATGTAGCCAATTTCTTGATATATTTTAGCGTTGCCATAGAAAAGAATCTTTGCCAAATTTTGTGGTGATATCTTGTCAAATAAAATAGTTTTTCATACAAGGACTTGATTGTGATCGTTCAGTTTGTATGACAGCTATATGCTATAGTGGTCCGATTTCAACAATTTCTCTGGAGATTATGGCGCTATCTTAGACATAAATCCACGTCAAATTTTGTGAAGATATAATGCCAAACAAAAAAGTTTTTCATACAAGGACTTGATTGTGATCGTTCAGTTTGTATGGCAATTGTATGCTATAGTGACCCGATCTGAACAATTTCTGTGGATACTATAGCGCTGTCTCAGACAATACCCCTTGCCAAATTTTATGAAAATATCTTGTCAAATAAAAAAGTTTACCATATAAGCGCTTGATTATGGACGTTCAGTTTGTATGGCAGCTATATGCTATAGTTGTCCGATCTGAACAATTTCTGTGGAGGTTATAGCGTTACTTCAGATATTAAGCCATGCCAAATTTTGTGAAGATACCTTGTCAAATAAAAAAGTTCTCCATACAAGCACTTGATTCCGATCGTTCAGTTTGTATGAAAGCTATATGCTATAATCATCCGATAGCTACGCTTCCAAAAAATAAGAATCGTCTTGGCGAAAAAAATCTGAGTACAAAGGCTTAGAAAGATATCTTGAAAACTGATTGAGTTTTAGACAGCTGGACCTAGCTAATCGACTCAGCTCTTCATGGTGATCAGTGATATGTATTAATACTACATCTAATGGGCCTCTGACATTTCCTGCTGACTGCTACAATCTTCATGGCAAGCTGAAAATAACCTGCTCAGCGCATAATGTGCGTACACAACCAATAACAATAAAAACAAAAAGTTCAACAACAACAATAATTCCCATATTAACGTACTCATTGGGTAACAATTGGCAGCGCGTGCACAAAAGTGCAAAATTCGCACGAATTTCAGCGAAAACTTTTGCTACTCCCCTTTCTGCCCCCTCTACACACTTTAGCAAGCTTGCCACGCCGCCAACTTCAACCCACAAGCTCTGTTTGCTTAAACGCCAAGGACACGCGAAGTTCCAAACTGATTGCAAATACGCCGCCGTGGGTTACTCATACGCCACGGCGGCAAACACACATATGCGAGAGTTTTTTCGGTTTTTGTGTGTATATGCATCTCTGGGTGGGTGTGTATGTGTTGGCATATAAATAAATATATATCTTTGTACATATATATGTGTGTGTGCGTGTGTGTTAGTATGCGTTTATTGGCATGCGAGTGCGTTGAAGTGTATAAATCCACTTGAAAAGTGCAAGAAAGCAACAAAATCTGCCAGCAAACAAACACAATGGCAAAAGCATAAAAAACAGCAAATAAAAATACAAAAAGCGAAAACAAAAAAACGGTAAAACAAATGCAAATGAATTAATGCAGCGCAAATCAGCGGATCGCAATGCAACGACAGCTCGCCAAGTGGCTGTTGGGGGAGAAATTAAAGCGAGTAGCGGCAGACAAAGCGCGCGCACAGCAACAACAGCAACAAGCGCACATTGTGCCTGTGTGTGTGTGTGTGCGAGTGTTTGAGGAAGGTCTGAGGCATTGTGCGTGAATTAAGTGGGCGTAATTACATTTTGATTCGGCAGCATTCGGCGTAAGCTGAGCTGCAAGCCGCCGCGAGCCAGAACACATACATACATACATATATGTGCACTTACTTACATACACATATGTAGCACATATATAGTATAAAAACATTTTTGCTTATTTCGCACTTTTTTGCGCTCCACACATGCCTCGCCACTTCGCCTCTCCACCTCTGCCTCTTCACCTACTTCCGCCTTTGTCAGTCTGCTTCCTGCAAGATCGCGCGCCCCAGCATTGCAGCGCCAGCGTCATCAACATAAGCGCTAGTAAAAACTCACACACACACATACAGACCCACACACACATGCGCCATACATGCATACACCCATAATAGACGTCATCAACAACGTTCAAGGATGTTAGGCAAGGATAATGCATTTGCAATGAGCGCTGTTTGACTGAACTTTGGCGCTCGTACTTGCTGACGGCTAAATGTTAGGGAGTAAGATGACGCGCGCGGGCGCGAGGGGTCGCTGAAGTATGCTACAGCCAAATTAGCATGTGATTTCACGCTCTCGTGGCAGCGAAAATTACAGCGACTACGAATGGGGTCTTGGTTTTATATTGTTTTTTTTTGCTTTTGTTTTTGCTTTTGTTTTTGCTTTTGTTGCCATTGTGCTGTTGAAGATTGTGACGACAACTGTGCACTGAGAGAAACTAGTTTAGAACTAAAGACAGTATAGGGTTTCAAATAATTTCAGTTAATTGACGTATAAGACGCTAGAATGAGAGCGGATGTGGAGACATTTACGGAAGATCAGAGAATAACATACTTTTGCATCTGTCAATAAATGGAGCATAATATTTTTCCTTAGAAACACCTTTACCTCGAGAAGTCAGTCCTGTTTAGAGAGAAGTCTTTACCTTTGAAGAAAGCACAGTCTTGGAGAGACGGCTTTGTCATAAGAAAAAAATCTCGTTCTTGGAGAGAAGGCTTTACCTTTGAAGAAAGCTGTCTTGGACAGACGGCTTTGCTTTTGAAAAAAACACTGTCTTGTAGAGATGGCTTTACCTTAAAAAATGCACTAGACGGCTTTTCTTAAAAAAAATACAGCCCTAAAGTACAGACTTTGTAGCTTTGTTACACAGACATGCCTTTGTCTTCAGAATACAGGCTCTTTTTAAGAGACAGCTTTAACTTAAAACAAAACTCTTTCTTTGATGGACAATTTTATATTGAGAAGTTGAATTAGAGACGATGTTAGCTTATGTAAACGGCTTTAACTTTTGGAGACAACCTGTTTTAGTGAAACGTGTCTACCTTGAGAGAGGACGCTCTCTTTGACAGGTAGCCTTATCTTGAATAGACAGCGCTTTTCTCTCTTTTTTATACCCTGAACAGGGTATATTAAGTTTGTCACGAAGTTTGTAACACCCAGAAGGAATCGTCGGAGACCCTATAAAGTATATATATAAATGATCAGTATGTCGAGCTGAGTCGATTTAGCCATGTCCGTCTGTCTGTCCGTCTGTCTGTATATATACGAACTAGTCCCTCAGTTTTTAAGATATCGTTTTGAAATTTTGCAGACGTCATTTTCTCTTCAAGAAGCTGCACATTTGTCGGAACGGCCGATATCGGACCACTATAGCATATAGCTGCCATACAAACTGAATGATCGGAATCAAGTTCTTATATGGAAAACTTTCACATTTGACAAGATATATTCACGGAATTTGGTATATATTATTTTCTAAGGCAACAATGTAATCTCCGAAGAAATTGTTCAGATCGGTTGACTATAGCATATAGCTTCCATACAAACTGAACAAATAGTTACTAACAGAAATGCACCTGTGAAGGGTATTTAGCTTCGGTGCAACCGAAGTTAACGTTTTTTCTTGTTTTTAGCTTGAAAAGGTAGCTACTTCTTAGAGAGGCAATGACAGCTTGAAGACGGATTACCAGTCACTTTTAGAGAAATCCCATTATCATGAATGACACATTGTTCTAGGATGAACGAATGTACCTTCAGGAACGCAACTGCTTAATGATGGTGATGCTCTCATTTTGGAGAAATATTACTTCTTTTCTGACAGGAAATAGGAATACAGAAGGGTGGTGTTGCCTTCAAGAGATAGCTCTGCCTTAAGGAAAAGACAATCAACTTTGAAAAGACTTAGAGACGATATATTGATGATATTGTCTTGTGAATCAGATGAACTTTATAACTAAAAAATTAACATATACCAACCATCTTCTTGAAGCCAATCTAAAGCCGGTGAGTTCTACAAAAAGTATTCTCCCGTAAGGCAGGGTCGAAATACAGTTCCTAAAGTCTCATAAAAATCGTTTCTTGAACGAACGCTGATAATCGAGACCGCGAGCGGTTAAATAATCATCTAAAAATCTTATGTAACCTCACTTTGGAAGTTTCTTTGCCGAGAATAATTGTCGAAAAGTCTTGTTTGTTGTGCTTCTCTTGCTTGGTTCGCATGTTTTGGAGTTTAATTGCCAACGCGAGCTACTTGCTCTGCAGTTGTCCAGCAAGTCGCGATTTTTCGAGAGACAAAGAGAGAGAGAGAGAGAGAGTCTAGAAAAGTGTTTTAGTCTGACAGACATGGAAATTGAGATCTCTACGGTTAATTCTTCTTCAGTCTCAGGTGTTTACAGTATTCTGAATGCTTATTCGTAGCCTTAGTTAAAAATTAAGTGATTTTATCAAACTTCGGCATATAAAATCAAACCTTCGAATGATTTCTGAAATGAAAAAGCTCTGAATATTCAAGAAAAAAGCTTTAGGGAATTCTACTTTGAGTAAAACAAACTTCGGAGCTTCTAGTCTGAGCGAAAGCAATACACTTCATTCCTTTTAAGCTTCCTTACAACATTTTCTCTCAGTGTACCATTCACACACACTCTCTCTCTCTCTTGTACATGCATACAAGCAATTATCGTTTCCATATGACTGATATTAAATGCTAATAAAGATGAAAAAATCTATGCTGACGAATAATATTGTGGGCCACACACAATGGTAGTCTAAGTACTTATCATCGGAAAAGCAAGCATGAATATTAACTAAGGCGAAGCCGACTGCAAGGAGCGAAATTAATGTGCAAAGGTCTGAGTGCTGCGAGTTTAGAATTAAGTAGCGAAAGAGGTTAATTGACATGAGTGCAGGCCAAACAAACTCAGATTACAACACATTACAAACAAATTACTCACTCAGTATGAGTCTCGCATATGTATGTATATGTGTGGCCGCATTGTGCGCTCATTGATAATATTCTTGCGGTGGCTGTGCCTTCGGCTGGCTAAATGTGGCGGCAATGCAGTTGATGCTTTTGCAATAACGGGATTATTTGAGTGAATGCAACGTTGAGATGCCGTTATTCTTGGTTAAATTAAATAATATGACCTTTTTGAAATCAAAATGCCACAGACATATGATAAACTCGTTTATACTACTCGTTATATAACTAACGGTATCACTTGCATTTGTATAAACCATTTTAATGCTTGAGTGAAGTTGAAGCTGGCAAAAGGATGCAATGCAAAGTTGCTCGAAATTGCTTGAATAAACAAATATCGTTTGAATAACAGTTATTTGATATTCTCAAAATAGAATGACACACACACGCGTACGCAGACAAGTGCATACAAGTGAACTGATGTTGAGGAGTAAAGAAGAATAATATTGAGAACTTAAACGAGCAATTGAAGCTGGTGCAAAACAGAAATATTTACCAGAAGTAAATAAAAACAAATAAATTTTTGTTGACTTAGCATGAGGGCAGTTTGATAATTCAAAAAAATTTATTATTTAAAATTTATTTTATTTTTTTTTAACTAATTAATTAAATAAATTTAAAAAAATTAAAAAATTAAATAAAGTAACAAAAATAATAATTTTTAGTTAATTAAAAAGTAATTTTAATAAATAAATAAATAAATTAAAAATTGAAACTATTTTTATCTAATTAAAATAAATTTTTTTTTAATTAATTTGTTTAATATCAATTAATTTAGTTAATTAATTTTAATTAATGAATTTTTTTATTTTAAAATTTTTTAATTAAATTAATTTTCAATTAATTAATTTTAATTTTTAAAATTTGTAAATTAAATTAATTAATTAAGTTAATTAAAGAAAAAAATTACAAATTAATTAATAGCTTTACTGCTAAAATAGTAGAGCTATCAACGGATACACTTGCTTCTTAATTCAACCTTTCAATAGAGACATTTAGGCAGTTTGTATTTGAAGTATTTGTGTATTTCTAGATTTTATTTGAAGTAAAAATTTAAGGTAGGTTTCAAGGCATTGAGTATTACATTAAGCCTTTTGAATATTTTTTCAACACTTTGATTAAAAGGCTTCAGCCGCTGCTGGGGTACTTTCGCAGAAATCATCCCTAAAATTGATTGTTTGGAGCGGAACTGTCTGCTAAGAGCATCAACGTGCAACGAGACTCCGCATGACACTAACCGCTTCTTTGTATGTCCTGCTAACCCTACACATCTGACACCTCTCTCACTATGGTCCGACCCCTTCGAAAGAGAGCGTTTCCCGGGCCTACCGTTGGATGACATCGAATCATTACCATCCTAACCATGTTTAAGTACTGGTTACAACAACAGCAATAGACCTCATGAAACCTGCATAAGACTGGTAATTTTCACAGAAAATGCTCTACCGTCAAGCATGGTCGAAATTTAGTTTCCGAAGTTTCACTAAGTAGATTTTATATGAGTGCAGATAATTTAGACGACCATCTCGAGTTTCTATGCAAGAAAGACTCCAAAGACTCCATAGAACTGGATTGACTATGTTGTTATAGAACCAGAGGAAAACATTCGGTGAGAGATCCCACTTTTTGTCAATGGCGCCTCTACAGCATTACAAGGCAATCTGTGCCTTTTTTACTCTCTCTTCGAGATTTGGCTTTTATAAAAGCTTCTTTTTCAGGATATTGTATCTTTTAGTGAATAAGACCATCTCGGTTTAATTTGGGTTGATAGCGAGACTTTAGGATACCTTAGGAGTAGGCACGTCCGAATTCAAAGAGAATTGAGTTTTATTAAAGAATATACAACCCCATTCATTATCGATAATCAAAGTACCTCCAATAAAGAAACCCCGTCAAATGCAAACACTTTCATTCAAATCCTTTTGAAGAACCTTAATATTGATCTAAAGCGGATGCACCAATAATGCAAGAAGAGAAAAACAACAATAAAAAATAATTTCCACATATTTTTTCCTCACTTTTTAATTACGCGCGCTTTGAAGACACTTCGCAGCGTCAGAAAGCGCTGAAGGCAGGGGAGAAGTAAGAAAGAAAAACTAAAGGAAGAAGCGCAGGAAATATGGAAAGCAGCATAATGGCATACAAACACACACAAACAAAAGCAACAGTAACTATAATTCTAGACATAAACTATGAGAGAACAAAACAATAAAAGCAACAACAATAACCGCTATTACCGCTACGAAAAATGCGAAACAAAGGGCAAACTTCACTAAAATTACCGGCAATTGCGCCTTCTGCCAACTCTTAACCCCAAACAGCTGCGTTCTCACTTCAGCGCGGCACTTCGGCGCCCCTCAACACCGTTAACCCCGCACAGAAATGCAACGTTTGTTGTTGCAGCGCACCTTTGCACGATGTCACACTCTTTGCGAGACGAACTGAAGCTTTGAAAGCGTTAGAAGCGAATAAACAAACGAGAAAAGGAAAAGTAGGCGACACAATGCTTCTGTGTGTGTGTATGTGTGGGTGAGTGCAGCAGCGTTGCATTGTGAGTGCCACCGCCATCGAATTAGTTGCATTGTTTGCATCCACACCATGGAAGTGGTCTCCCCCGCACTTGTGTGCAGAGAAGCGGATCGGAGCGTAGGCAATTGGCGGCACACACAGTCGAATGGACAGGAGGGTTGAAGGAAGGAAGTTTTGCACTCGTCGGCTTGCATAACGGAAAAATCTGTTATGAATGCGCTATGCTCCACACACACACACACACTCCCACTCGCAGCACAGCTGTTGTTGAAACAAAGAGTACGCGAAAAGTGGCGGCACTTCATCAGCCGGCTTCCAGCGCGGGTGTATGGAGCCGCTTGGCCGTTAGTTAGCACACGGTGTGGGGCCAAAGTTAGGTAAACTTTTTAATGGCGCGGAACGCACCTCAAGGACTCGCAGCACTCGAGCACTTGTGGTGCAATTTAAGCGAGCGGCAAATGCGGCAGCCAGCCACATTGTGCTACAATGTGTTGCACGGCCATCTGCGGATGGACGGACGGGCGGGCGGATACTTTCACAGCTTGTTAGGTGTAATGAAACGGAGTGCAAGTGGTCACTGTGTAATTGTAAATTATTTTTTATGCATTCGCTGGCTTCCGGTTTGCACAGCGCGTTTTTTTTTTTTTTTTGTTTTTGGCCTGTCATCCTTTTCGCGCCTTCTTTAACGCCAGCGGTTTCTTATACTCGTATACATAACATATTTTTAACGGGTTTTTATATCACTGCTTCGTTTTTGCTGTTGTTGTTGTGTGCGCACTTTTCAAAAGTTTTATTTAGCAATTAAAAATTGTTTGCCAACCTGTTGCTCGATGTGGGGCTCGGGTTGTGGCAGCTCAATTGCGAAACTTTCGACTTTGGTGATGACAAATGACGTGGCCAAAGTGTGACATTTCGGGCGATGCTGCGAGAGGTTAGGTGACACAAAATAATGATACAAAAAGAAGGGTAACAAAAAAAAAAGAGAGCGGAACTATTAATTCAGAGGGAGAAAAGTTTTATTTGGCGAGCACAGGGATTAGAAAGTTGAAGTTTCAGTTAAGTTGGATCTCCTTCAATTATCCGACAAGTGGAGACTTTAAGTAATGGGTTTCTGGAATCTTTTCTGAATTTTAAAAAGCTTTTCTTCTTTTAAGGCAATAATAAAGACTATCACCTCTTATTTGAGTCCGATAAGACATCGCAGCCGATTGGAAGTTGCACCACGACAACACCCCGGCTCACACCGCCTTTCTTGTGAACAGTTATCTAACCATGGCCGACATCCCAACGCTTCCGCCGCCGCCATAAGGCACAGATGTGGCCTCCCGGACTTTTTTGTAACCTTGTTTGAAGAGACTACGACAGAGGGGATCCAAGCAACATGTACCTCGGCTCTCAAGGCTGTTCCGTGACACCTTCAATGCTTGGAAATCACGTTGGCAGCGCTGCATCGGCGCATGTCCCCGGAAAAAAAACTGTTGTTGTTGTTGTAACGGCAGAAAATATTCAGTGGGAGGTATGATGCCGAGTTTACAGTCCTTGGTCAGATAAAAATCCGGTTCCGGTTACTTAGACCGGACTGTCGAGGAAACGGACCAAAAGTAACATCCAATATTTTCATTCATTCCCAAGCTACACCCTAACCACCGAGCATAAATTTCATAATTTTTCGGGTCTTCTTCTATCTGTTTCCAACGTAACCGTATAATCTCTTTCAACTTAGTCTTATTTTCTATAAATTTGGATTTTGCTAAAGAAATGGTAATCAACACTTCCATATTGGAAATATGATCAAACTGAGGGCAATTCTCACAATGAGTTTATCCATCCAAATTCTCTCAGGTTAAATTCGCCAAGCAGTAAATGGCTGACATGGCTCGCTGGCAATTTTGTTACTTAACAAGCAGACAGCAACCCTTATAGATAGGCTTAAGACCAAAATATCAGTTTGCAAGACAAGGAGAGGCAAGTTAACCGCGCTTTCAGTAAAATGGGAACGGGTCGATGATCGTCTCTCTACGTGCGTTCTACTACAGAAAAGCTGAGGTTTTGAGAAAGCCAGCGATGGGCTAGCAATAGTCTAGCGTTGTTGCATAATCCTTTCGGCCAAAGTGGATCGCAAGCGGTGAAACAAACTCTTTGTCGCCAGTAATGTTACCTTTCTCCTGGTTGTAAGGGTTCTAACTCCTTATTGCCTTATCAGGTTTAGAAGAAGACGGGGTAGACTTCTTTCTGACTATCTCGCCTATGCGAGATCTCGGTATGACATGTGGAAGCCCGCACTTTCAGAGATGATGGTGAGAACGGACATAAAACGCTTAAGAAGATGTGCATTAGCCTTAAAGCACTTTGTCAGCTTAAATGATCTGATTACAGCAGTTCAATTTCTGGTTTCAGAAAGTAATGTATTGAGAAACACAAGCCATCTTGAGAATCAGCAATTGTAACTAATCCAAGCTAGTAAGGACTGTCAGAGAATCACAAGTTCCGTGGACTCCGGTCTGCCAGAGCATATATGTACATCTCCCTTTTATTAGATTTCCGAAGATTATTGGTTCCTTTCGTCAAGACTTCAAGGTCCAGCTTATCAGGAGGATGGAGCCATATGTAGAAGTTCACTCAAGGGAGGAAAGTTCTCTGAGTGACATTCACGTGGGGGTGGCCAGAAGCGATTATTATACATATGACTCAAGCAGCTCACGAGTTCCGATCTTAGGCCAAGTCCATTTGAAGGTGAAGCCTAAAGTAAGAATGCGAAACATCGTCTCCCCAGGGCTATGTGATGGGTCTGAGACCCGTCACGTAAAAAACACCCCCATGAAAAGAAAAAAACAGAACAGAAAAGGGTCTTCGCGCTGTTGTAAACTCGGCCATAACCTCGTAAGCGGTATATACTATACTCCAATAAAGAAGAAGATCATTTTCAATTCCAAACAGTAGTCAGCAATAAATGTAGTTCGTTCGATTGGAGCATCTTAATCAAAGTTGACTTCCGGGTATACTAAATGAGCTCGGCTGATACTTATGGCTGAATACGACCGGTTTTTAAGCAAATTTACCCGGTCTCCGTTTGTTTAACTTGACTCTGAGTATAAGTCTAATTTATTGGTTAATTTTGCAGAGGAATACAACTTTTCCAAATATCCTTTTCATTATCTGATGAGTTGACAGACTTTATTTGGACAAACGGCGTAGTCTATTTATATTACGTAGAACCGACTGTCGGCAGAAACGACTCTATTTGTCTATTACCCGCGTCTTTACGAAACGTGCTTTGTGCTCATATAACTCTTATATTTCGGAGCTTGAAGGATATTTGAATATGTCGATATGGAGCATCATTTTGAACTGGTTCCGACCAAAGACAAATCTTTTTGGCAAAACATGGAAGCAAGTCTATTACTTATGTTCAACTGGCATTCATGCAAGCTTAAATATGCTCCACAATTTAACAAATTATTGCCTCTTAATGACCAAGCCGACAGAATCAGTCCATTAAATCAAATTATTTGCAAACCAACAACAAGAAAAGTGTAAAAAAACACCCAAAAGAAACGCATAAAATCACAATTTATTCTACAGAACGTGCTGGTCCCACATTCGGCAGCCCCAACACACACCCACCCTCCGCTACTAGCCAGACAACAGCGCAATGGTAACGAAACTTTTCGAGGCAGCGGCGGCGACTGACCATCATCGTTATGTCGAGCTTAAATTTCAACAACAATATTTTAACAATTCCGACTGGCTACCAAAATAACTTCCATTTCGATATAATCCCATAGACTGGCAATGGGATGAAGACAAAATGAATTGAAATGCGAGCAGGGCGGCGAAATAAGGGACACAGTGCCGGGCAACGCGCAACCGAACGGAGTCGCTCCCATGCGAGTTTACGCCGTTGCTGTTGTTATTGTTTCTGAGGTGGGTTTTAAAATGAAATACATTTAAAACCAGCTCCATACAGCGGTGCGGAGCTGGCGCAGAGGTGCCACAATGCACAAGGCGACGTGCCAGTTAGCGCCAGCAGCATGGACCGACTTGAGCTCGTGCGCAAATTGACTTGGTGAAAGCGGCGAAAAGTCAGCAACTCAGTGATAGTACAACGGCGACAGCTTGCGTTCTCGGTGGAGTGAGCGACGTGGTGGTATCGTCATTTCGGCGGCAGCAGTGTTGAATTCACTCTACCGACTGCATTGGCGGCGCATCAAGATTTTGTCAGCTCAACGAAGGCTGCCTGCCTGGTGACAACGGCCGGGCAGTCAACAAGGAAAGCTGACCCCAATTTTCAATCACGTTCACAATGGAAATCCTTCAACTCTACTTTATATTCTTCGCATTTTCATTTTATTTCATTTTTATACACATATTTGTTTGGCTTTTTCCCTTCTTGCTGCTCCTCTGCCTCTACCTCAAGTCGCATTTTAATGCCGTGTACTTGGTTTCCGCTTCGTGCTTGCAATATTTTCGTGAGAATTTTTATATTCGTTGGCCAAATTTAAAGCTACGAGGCGATGCCTTGCGAGTGAAGGCACCAAATGTGTTCCATGTTTATAGACATGTGCACTGCAGGTAAGATGCTGGAAGGTCGAACGTGTCGGCCTGATCTAATGGCAAATGTTGAGGATGCAGGATAAGTTAACAGGAAAAGAGTGCGGAATATTTTTATAAATTTATTGTTTGTATACATATGTTTAGATTAGGGATGTATTTTTGAGACTTTTTTAAAAAGAACCATTCCATAGACAAGGCAGCTCTGGAATACCTGTATCTGAGAAGTATTTTCGTAATTTGTCAATAGATGTCGTTGCAGTCGTGTATCTCCAGTGCTACCAATCGCTTGTGTCATACCATACAAGAAAGATTTTAAGCTTCATTTAACCAAATTCGGGGAAATTGAAAAAAAAAAGTTACAGCTGTATCAGTTCGTGTAGCACAACAATGGCTCGCCGACTTCCGTTCTGGAACTTTTGATGTGAAAAATCTCGCTCTGGTCGACCGATCGTTGAAAAAGGCGATGAAATTATGAAAAAGATTGACCAGGACCTTTACATAAGCACCCTTGACATCGCTAAGAAACTTAAGATCCATCATCAAACGGTTTTGAACCATTTAAGAAAAGCTGGCTACAAAAAGAAGCTTGATGTTTGGGTACCACATGAATTGTCTGTGAACAGGAGACGAAAACTGGATCAAATACGACAATAAAGTGCGCAAAACATCATGGTACAAGCGTGGTGAAGCTCAACAAAGCTGCTCCAGTCTGGTCGAACAATTGATTTTACATTTTAATATCAACAACTGATGAGATTGAAGCAAGCAATCGAAAGTAAAACGATCAGAACTGATCAACAAAAAGGGTTTCGTCTTCCATCAGGACAACATTAGACCACACACATCTTTGATGACTCGGCAAAAACTGGGAGAGCTTGGCTGGAAAGATTTGATGCATCCACCATATAGCTCTAACCTTGCACCTTAGGACTGCCATTTGTTTTGGTCAATGCAGAACTCCTTTAATGGAGTGAAGTTGGCCTCAAGAGAAGCCTGTGAAAATTACTTATCGCAGTTTTTCGAAGAGAAACCAGACAAGTTTTACACTGAGACGAAATAATGTCTCTAGCGAAAAAATGGCTTAAAGTGGTCGAGAAAAATATATGTTGAAGTTTGATTAGAGATACGAAAAGACTTTTTCGGCTTCCTTATATATAACTCTATATCTTTCTCGAATAGTTTTAGATGATGGGTATCACCGTTTACTGAACAAAACTATGTAGCAACATGTTGCAAGAGTATATTCAGAAATTGATAGAAATACTTTTTGATTTATAGTTTGATAGAGCTTTGTGTCAAATATATGTGTTATGAGAAGTGAGGTTATGCCACAAATGAAGAACAGTTCACACTGCGAATAAATTTAAAAAATATTTTATCTCACCATAATTAACAATCACAACTCGGATTAAAAACAATTTTGAGCGTTAAAAGAATAAAATTATATTTAAAAAAAGGCATATTATGCGCCTTAAAGTATGCACAGTTAAATGCAATCAATTATCGTCCATAAATATTGTCGCATACACAGTTTTATGATTAAGTAGGGGTCTAATCTCACTAAAAATCCCCTTAATCACACAACACAATCACTTATAATTAATTAACTGTTCTTATGCTACAGTTGCTTTGAGCTATCAAGAGCAACCAATTTGATTTATTTAATTACTTATTTCAGTATTAAGAGTAATTATTGATATGGCCGTTGTGGGTCGAGTGATATACATACATATGTATATGTATATGCAAGAGTTATAGTTGAACTCGTTTTCATACATATATACATACATAGAAATAAGCATGAGTGTGTGTATGTGCCCCTCTTTATTTATTAATTTATTTATTTTTGCTACTTCATTAAAAATCCATACACTTAAGTGCAGTTCATATATTTGTTTGTATATCTGCTTGTATGTAGTATGCTTATAAGCGCACATAATACAACAAAGGCACTTAACCTCAATTTTGCAATATTAAAAATGATGACATTCAGCAGTTTTTCCGTAGCAATTAGGCTCAGAAGTCAAGCCGTCATGTGAACCGCCTCCCCCAAAAGTGGGCGTAACTTACTAACAGCCGCATGCAGGCTTGTTGTTGTTATCGTGGCAAAATGTTTGCTGTTGTCCTAACTCCTGCTGCTGGCGGACAATAGCGTTGCAATATATACTTTATATGCATGTATATACATTAGGGTGTACCAAGTTGATTTTTTTACAGTTATGTTCAGTTTTTGCCATTAAAAAAAATCAGCCAATGCAAACAAGCTCTTTATTTTCAATTTACATAGTGCTTAGATTTTATTTCTTTTCCTATGTAGCTAGCTTGGAGTTTTTGATATTTTACACTAAATTTTTTATCTTCGAAACATAAAACCTTACACTTTAAAAAATGTATATTCTAATACAAAATTTATAGTTTTACCAAAAATATATAATCATAGTAAATTTTGCGTAAAAATATTTTTTTTATCAGACGCAGTTAAAATTTTCCATCAAATGTTATGTATTCATAAGGTACACCATGTCGTATGAGTAACACAGAATGTATGAGCTCTTTGTTTTCCATTTACAGCGTGCTTAGATTGTATGAGTACTTCTTTTCCTATGTATTTAGCTTGGAATACATTTTTTATCTCCGAAACATAAAACCTTACACCTTGAAGTATTCTTAGAGTACACCATGTCGTATGAGCAACTCAGAATGGATGAGGCACTTATATGAACGTTCAGTTAATTTAAATATACTTATCTTTAACTGGATATAACTTCTAAAGGAATAATTTTATGAAAAATCTTTCGGATATTTTTTGTAGAGTTGAAAATTTTTTATCAGAATATGACTTTCTCAAAGTTGTATATGTACTGGTTTAAGAGGAAATATTAAAAAATCCCTTGCCATATAGTATGTATGTATATGGGAAGAGTAGTATGAAATATTCAAACCGTGGCTAATTTAATTGAAAAGAATAAAACACGTTAACTTCTACCACAATGAAGTTAGCCTTGACAAATAAAAAATAAAAAACTTTCCATACAAAAACTTAGTTTTGATCGGTCAATTTGTACGGCAGCTATATGATATAGTGGTCTGATGTGAAAAATTTCTTCGTATATTGTAGCATTGCTTCAGATAATAATCTGTGCCAAATTTCGTGAAAATATCTCGTCAAATAAAAATGTTTTCCTTACAAGAACTTAGTTTTGATCGGTCAATTTGTATGGCAGCTATATGATATCGTTGTCCGATCTGGAAAATTTCTTCAGATAGTATAGAATTGGTTTAGGTTAATATCCCTGTCGAGTTTCGTGAATATATCTCGTCAACTAAAAAAGTTTTCCCTAGATGGATTTGGTTTTTATCGTTCAGTTTATATGGCAGCCATATGATATAGTGGTCTGATCTACAAAATTTCATTGGACATTATAGTGTGACCTTAGATAATTATCCGTGTAAAATTTCGTGAAGATATCTCGTAAATTAAAAAAGTTTTTCTTACAAGGACTTGGCTTTTTCCGTTTAGTTTCTGTGACAGCTATATGCTATAGTCGTACGATCAGAAAAATTTATTTGTATGTTATAGCATTGCTTTGAAGCAGTAATCTCTGTGAAATTTCGTCAAGATATCTCGTCAACTAAAAATTTTTTCGTAACAAGGACTATCTATAGTTCTCTAATAAAGGTGGTTTCGGCACAATGAGCAGGCTCTTGGATGGAAATAAACTTATGCAATATTTCAGAGCGATATCTCAAAGGCTTAGGGACTAAGTCGACTCAGATCGTCATGCTGATCAATTATACATACCTATCTATATTTTACAGGGTCACCGACGTCTCCTGCTGGGTGTTCCAAACAACTTAACATACTCTGTTGAGGGTATAATAATGGCCTTGGTTATATTGCAACCTTGCTTTTAAGGTCCAAAACTGAAAATTCAAGGCGCATATGCAAAAAAATCAACTTCAGAAACAAAGCACACCCTAATGTATATATGTATGTCCACATGTAGCTATTGTGTTGCTCCGCTAATTGTTGCGCAACATTTTCGCCAATCAGTGATTTATATGCACGTGGATGTATGCATAAATTTAGTTTTTACATACATACATACATATTTACATAGGTCAACCATTGTTGCTCGGCGACTTGGCACCACTCGTCACACACATACACATACATACATGCAGTGTATGCATTTTTAATGATTTTCGCAAATTAATCGAATTTGATTGCATTTTAAGCGTCCACTAATGGCTGACCGCATTGTTGCTGCCACCGCCAGCTACAGCCAATGTTGTTGGCGGTACCATTTTTGTTGTACCGTTATTCGTCATTGTGACTTTGGCGGAGTGCATGTGGTTAGCGCGCACCGCAGCGGACATGATTTGCAATGTTTGCGCATAATCATAAACACACACACACACACATGCATATGGAGAGATATGCATAAACATTTATTATGGCTGATGCCTGAGGCACACAGGCGCCATATACCCATGTACTCATATGAGTGTGTGTGTGTATTTTTCCGTTATTTTCAGCACCAGTTTAATGTATTGCTTCACTCTGCATTTGCTTGGCGCGCCATATTTCATATTTATACACACACACACACGCACAGTGTGCCCTGCCGCCTACTTCGTGCCGCGTAATTCGAAATAAGCTCAATTATTTATTGTTGTTGTTGCTACAAGCGCTGGGTGGGCGTTTAATGTAATTTGTTATGTGTCCGTGTGTATGTGAATTTATGTATGTATATGTGTGTGTGTGTTTATATTGATATGTGTGTGTGTTTATATTGATATGTGTGTGTTTGCATGCAAGCACAATATTTTATGGCTTTTTCGCATGTGTGACCCAAAAGCTTTTTCTTTTATTACTTCAGTAAAGCCAAAAACAACCAAAAACAGAAGTTCGAAGGACGAAATATATATTTTTTATGGCTTTATTGCAAATATGGTTTTATGACAGTTACTGAGCTCCTCATTAGTTCAAGTATGCGCTTCCGTCCGCTGTTTCTTTAAATACCTTTAGTTATGTGGAATCTCTAACTTTTAATATAACTTTCAATTCTAAGGAAAAACTGTTGGTTTCCATAGCATTCATAAACTATGCAACGGCCTTCGTCTGACATCGCTAAAGCATGTGTACGTGGCTGACTTCTCTACCAACTAACCTGATCTAAACATCATAGTTATTTGTCAGAAAATGTGCACAGATGCTGATAAACCGATCTAAATGTTGTAGTTGTTGTTCTTGTAGCATCAGCAAATATTATCCTTTCAGTTACGTGTCCCGATTGCTTTGAGAATGCCGCTTTACTTTGTTTTGCTAACAATTTTCTTGAAAAATAAGTCATATTGCCTTCGAAGCCATTTTATCAGTCCATTTAACCGCTCACTACCATATACTAAAGCAGGTAAGTGTTCACAATAGTTCAAATCAATCCCTTTATTTAAGAGAAACTTAATGAAATTCTGCTATTACTGCTTATTTGGGACTTAGTTTTGCCTAGATAGTAATGCCACAACTTAATTATGTTTGATATCTTAATAAAGATTCACTTGAAGCAGCCTCTGCTTTGAAATTTTGAGTTTGAGAGCTAAGAGATAGTAGAATAATGTCCCATTTAAGACCGGGGCATACTCTTGTAGAGCCTCCAGTGGAGATCTAGAGCATACTGAAATTATGAGAGAATACTTTTCCAGCCTGCTGAATGGTAGTGAAAACAAAATACCACGAGATAGTGAGTCCGATTCTCCAATCGAGGACGATGGAGCAGATATTCCATTGGCCGACCATGAAGAAGTTGAAATAGCAATTACTTGTCTGAAAGACAACAAAGCGGTGGGGGACGATGGATTGCCGGCCGGGCTATTCAAATATGGCGGCAAAGAACTGATGAGGAGCATTTATCAGCTTCTTTGTAGAATATGGTTGGACGTAAGCGTGCCCAACGATTGGAATTTAATCCAAAAAAGGGAGACCCCACAATCTGCGCCCACTACCGTGGGATAAGTCTTCTCAACATAGCATACATATTAGGTTCTATCGGGCCTATTATGTGACGGATTACAGGCCACCATCAACCAACTGATTAAACCTTATCAGAGTTTCTTTTGGTCTGGAAAATCAACAATTGGTCAGATATTCGCCATGCGCCAAATTCTGGGAAAGACCCGTGAAAAAAGAATCGTTACACACTACCTTTTCGTCGATTTTAAAGCTACTTTTGACAGCTGCCTTTATGCCGCGATGTCTGAATTTGGTACCCCCGCAAAACTAATACGGCTGTGTAAACTGACCAAAAGCTCCATCAGGATCGGGAAGGAATTCTCCGAGCAGCTCGATACCACACGAGGTTTCAAACAAGGCGACTCCTTTTCGTGGACTTCCTCAATCTACTTGCTACTTTGCTCCTACGTTACTGTTGACAGTCATAACTTCGGAACCAGCATAAACGACAACAACAAAGTCAATCTCGAAATCCAACGCAGAATAACTCTTGCCAAAAAGTGCCACTTCGGGCTGAGTAGGCAATTGAGAAGTAAAGCCCTCTCTCGACTACCAAATACCAAACTCTACAAGTGACTAATCATCTCCGTCCTGTTATATGGTAGAGAGGCATGGACGATGGCAATGTCTGATGAGTCGGCATTACGAGTTTTCGAAAAGAAGGTTCTGCGAAAGATTTAAGGTTCTTTAGGCATTAGCAACGACGAAGACCGTAGTTGATGGAACGATGAGCTGTATGAGATATACGACGACATTGAAAACACTACAGCTCTAAAAGAATGCGACGCAGTACCCGCCGGGGGAAGCAGAGGAAGCGGACACCTCAACTCCGTTGGAAAGACCAGGTGGAGAAGGACCTGGCTCTACTTGGAATCTCCAAGCAGCGAAAAGAAAGAACGACTGGCTCGCTGTTGTAAACGCTATAACCGCTTAAGTGTTGTCTACGCCAATAAATAAGAAGACAAGTAGCTACTTCCATCATTATATTATGATATTTAAGCACGGCTAAGAAGCCATAGAAAAAAAGCGACAAAACATTTCGTAGCAAAACTTCATCTCTCCACACTTTAAATAACTAAAAAAAAACCAACTAAAATAAGAACTGCCATAAACTTATCGACTCTTCGCTTTAAATGTCAGCAAGCGCATTGACAACTATTGAGTTTGTCAGTTAATATTTGTAGACCAACAGGGTGTAGTGTGCGTGTGTGCGGACCTGTCTATTTATAGGCTTGTGCTCGTAAACTGAGAAGGCTCCCGCTGTGGGCAAACGGCAAGTGTGTTCTTCCTGCGCACAGTGTGACATCGTAATGCACCTACCTAATGGGCAGTATTGATGTGTCTGACTCGTTTGTCACAGTCTTCAGCAGACCCAACGCTGTGGAGAGAGAGGAAGTGCGGACACACAAAGCTTGGTTGCAGCTACAGAGTTAATAAAGTGGCGATTGTTTTAGCTTTGCTTTACTTGTTTTCCTTCATTTGTGCTTTAGTACGTGTCAGAGTGAGTGATTTAATGGAAGAAATATTCAATCTCTCTCTCGGCATAATGTGTTTCAGAGGCTTAATGTTTTATAGATAGGCTGAAATCAAAAATATCGCAAATCGGTTAAAACTAGAGGCGTTTACTTGTATTAGTAATTTTATTTGCGATTCGGCCAATGAATTTTACTCCTGGTTACGTAGGTAAAACAGAAGTAAGTGGAAAACTTTTGGAACAGAAAATTATGTCAAGGAACATAGATATATCGGCGAGATAAATGTCGATACTTATTCAAGATGGCCACCTTATGAAAGCCTACCTTCGGTCATCTGCTGATAACGCGTTTGAAGCAAAGAGGTTCAAGCATTGCAAGCTGCTTCTCCAGTAGTACCCGGTCAAAGGCCATGAAAGTATTATTTGTGCAAATGAAAAAATTTTCTTGGTTCTACGGAAAAACTTCCAAAGCCGCAAAAATGTTATTTCAAGGGTTCAACCTTCAGTTGCTGGTGCTTTTTAGGTGCTTTAATTTGCAAAGCCAAAAACTCTCTTCAGAGAAGGGAAGAGCTATTATAGTGGTGTCGCCTGTAATAGCTCTTCCCTTCTCTGAACAGAGTCTTAAACTGGGTCAAAGGTATACCAGCAGGATGTTTTATAAGGCATCTTAAATCACCTAAATTTTTTAGCTTCACTTCGATGAAGAGCATTGGCTCTTTCAGCAAGATTCTGCTCCAGCATTCAAGGCAAAAACCAGCCAGCTGTGGCTTAATATACATGGTTTCATAACTGCAAATGATTGGCTGTCTTAAAGTTCATATTTATGTCCATTAAACTACAGCTTGTGGTCAGAGTTGGCGAGCATGACCTGTCGAAAACTCCACAGAAGCTTGAAGAGTTTCAAAAAATTTTTAAAACGAGCGGCGTCTTCAATATCTATAGAAAAGAATGGAATCATGTGTAGAAGTTGACACAAGTGAGGAAAGTTCTCTGAGCGCCATTCACGTGGGAGTGGCCAGAAAACAATCTTTCACATATGGCTCAAGCAGCACATGGCTTCCAGTTATAGATCGAAAATCCTCTGGGATAAAATATCCGTTTGAAGGCGAGCTAAAGTGAGAAGGCGAAACATCCGCTACATGAGGATATGCGCTGGGTTTGGGAGCCGCCATGTAAAAAAAAACTACAAATCAAAAGAAGTGTGCTAACAGAATCGAATTCTTGACAGTGGCTTAAAGAAACCTAGAACCTGTTAGACATCTGCAAAAGAAGTTCAGAAATACTTTTGAGTATCGAAAATCTCGAATAAACTTGAGCAGATCAAACCTATAGAAGTAAAGTTTCAAGAATATAGAAAGAGGAAGGTTTATACTTGAAATCTGCAACCTTTAGGTCTCTCAGTGTAAACTCATTAAAGCAGGGTTCTCATCACGATCGTCATTAACGCAATTTCACATAATTAGAAGCACTCTAATTCTGATAATCCTTGAGGACTTGATTTACCAAAGCCGTTTGAAGCTTTAAACGTGTATCTCCCACTAATACATATTTAAAGCTTCAAACACATTTAAAGCCTTTATTGTGTCACCAAACATTAGAGACATTAGTATGAAACTGAAATCCAGATCTGCGATGTGTGAAGTTAGATATCTATAGTTTTGAGGATAAGTTTAAGGAGCACATATACTATAAGTTGTATCAGGAAGATCTACTTATTGAAAAACTATTACTTAATATTTTACTGCACCTTTAGTTATTATACACTGATCAGCCAGCAGGACACATCAGAGTCCGTATTATATTAGCGATCCTCAGTACCTTCAATTTTTGAGACATAGATCTGAAATTTAGTATATAATCATTTCTCTTTGAGAAGCTGCTCATATGACAAAAGCGGCGATATCGGACCACTATAGCATATAGCGGCCATACAAACTGCCTGAAAAAAGTCAAGTCCTTGTATGGAAAACTTTTTTATCTAAGCAAATATGCTAACCAAATTTGACACATATTATTTTCTATTGAAAAGCTATAATTTCACAAGAAATTGTACAGATCGTGCCACTATATCATATAGCTGCTATACAAACTGAACTATCAAAATTAAGTTCTAGTAGGAAAAAATCTTTTATTTGATCAGCTTTCTTCACGAAATTCGCCATGTATTAGTGCTTAAGGCAAAGCTATAATCTCCAAATATATTACTCAGATTCGATCACTATAGCATATACCCGTCATACAAACTGATCGATCAAAAGCAAATCATTGTATGGAAAACTATTTTATTTGACAAGCTATATTCACGAAATTTGGCATGAATTGGCAATCCCAGAGAATATCGTTCAGATCGAATGACTATAGCATATAGCCGCTATACAAACTCATCGCTCAACATCAATATAAAGGCCTTTTTATACCCTTTAAAGGTGTAATAAATGCAACTGAGAAGAGTATTATAGCTTTGATGCAGTCGGTGTTTTAGTTTTTTACAGTTATATGTAAGTATGTTTGCATGCCGTTAGTCACTTGCTGTTGTAATGGCATTCTAACTAAAAGTATTTATTTTACAACATTCCTTTGCTCTATTTATTTCAACAATTGCCATTATTTATTTATTTGTAAGAGTGTGTGTGCGTGTGTTTGTGTGTGGACTTGTGAAAAAGACATTAAAAAATAAGTATGCATTTCATTGTCTGCGCTCTCTACCCACACACTCCAGCTCTGCCTCACCCCAACAGCTGCTGTCGTGTGTCTCCTGCGCACAACGGTGAATCGCATATTTGTATTGTTTGCATTTAAGTTGCGAAGCCATTTTCAGTCCATTGTTTTGCCGTATTTACTTGTATTTATTTGATTTTATTGTGTTTTTGCTTTATTTTATTTTATTTAACTTTTATTCTATTTCGTTTTACTTTTCAGGCTTATGTTTCTTTGCAGCAATGTGAACGCTATGATTTTGTTGTTGTTGTTGTCGGCGGTTGTTGTTGTAGTTTTTGTGTTTGTTGTTGTTTACTACTTTTGTTTTTTATTTTTATTGTTGTTGCTATTGTTGTGTTTCTTGTTGTTGTTGTTGTTGTTGTTTTTATTGTTGTAATTGTTGTTGTTGCTGCAACTAGGCTACATTGTCTTCGCTGTCATTTCAACATGATTGCATGTCCTTCGCTTCGCCTCCACTCGTCCGCCAGCGCTTCCTGCCAGTCCTCCACGTTACAGGAGTTTTATGTTTATGTGTGTGTATTTTTGTTGTACTATCCGGCACATTAGACATGTAGTTATTGCGGCCACTGATATCGGTGTCATTGTTGTCTATTTGAGGTGTAGTTGTTGTGGTTGTTAAATAAAATATCATTTTCAATGGAATTGTCAACGCACGACGACATGACAGCGACAACGACGACGCCGAGGATGACGACGACGGCCAACTGTCGACTGCAGGCTATTTGGCTTCAGCGCGCCGAGCCAGCCAAGCGACATTGATTAGCTTTAGTACAATTTGAGACTGGCACGCGGTGCCCGGTTACCGCCACACGCAACCGAACACACACAGCCGAAATGCCACTACGCCACACGCACACAGAAACACACACACACACAGTTACAAATGAAGACAAGCACAGAGAAACATAAACTCGATTGTGCACCATCAGTTGTCACTCAGCGCTCGACGTTAAGCCTCTTTGCCAGCTGTCTTGCGAACATCTTGTCTGAAAGGGATTACATTGAGCGCGCACGCGTGTGTGTGTGTGTGTGCGTTTGTGGTCCACAATATGCGCATGTTTTGCAGTAATAGCATTTGCTTGCGTCGTGTTCGTTACAATATTCGAATTTCTCCATTCTTGCCCACTCATAATCCTCTGGCTTCCTTCTGCGTTGCGGCTTTTGGCGCTTCTTGCCTTCCGCTTCCGCTCCTCTACAATCACCGAATCTTCGTTTAGTTCCTTTCACTTGTGGACTTTTATTGCATTTCTAATTGCGCTCAAGTGTTGACATTGTAATATTAATTAAAATTATTCGTCCTTTTTATTATCCTTCGTCACTGCTTGTATTTGTATTGGTGGAGACGCTTATTTTAGGCAAAGTATGGCTATAATTATGGGAATAATTAAGAAATTTCGAGTTGACGTGGCGATTACAAGAAAGTGGTTTCATTTACTTAAGGCATGGAGAAGGTTGGTGCTGAAGATTTGAAGCTGCTTCTTATAAGGGTTTTCTCGGAAAGAAGGTCAAAAAGAAGAAGGTTGGACAAAAACAAAACAGAAGTGGCACAATGACTTGCGTTCCACTTAATTGGAATTTAGGCACTTTAAAATGAATTTATGAAAACTCACTGCGAAGGGCTGAGGTTCTTCGGTAATAGTACGGCCGTTATAAGCGTCTTACAAATTATTCACGTGACGATGGGTTCAGGCTTATAGATAGATAAGGAGATAGGAAAATTGAGGCTTTGCACAGCGATCTATGGTCTATTGTTTCCTCCTCTAAATCACATATGGTCACAAAGGTCCAGCATTCTGAACAGCTCCAGGAGCTTGATGGTGAATCAGAAGTTCTAGAGTTTCCTGTTCCAAGATCATGCAAAATTCACTCAACGAGAGCCCTCCTTTGAATAGCTGGCTATTCATCCAAAAACAATATTTTTTATTTCGAAAACCATAGTGAGATAATTTAGCAAGAAGACCACTGGATGTGAACCACTGGCTTTTGTAAGCTAAAGATTTTACCCAGAAAAAAGATGGCTCCCAGTTAAATGACGGTGAGAAGGCAGTATTTAAATCAACAACACACTTTCGTGGCCTCAGAAATATGCACAGCATTACTCTCTTCCCTTCTGTAAAAAACTTTGCCTTCAAAATAGCTGCCTCGAAACCTGTTTTAGACGCATTGTTTAAGCAAAGTTGAGCTAAACGATCTTTCGATCGATTTTATAAAACAAAATTGACCAGCTCTATCCTTCATCAGTAGACGTTTCCATACAGAAAGTAGCAGCATGTTTTGGTATACAAATTTAGGATCTATAGTAGGTGTTTGGAATAGGAAGAGATATGGACATGCACCAACTCAAAGCTAATCTACAGTCTGTCAAGTAAGAGCATGGTCGACTTTGCCGACAGTTAATGAAAGATTTCGCTCTAATTCCTTCGCGAGTCGCTAGAAGGAAGCTTTTTCTTTGATGCATTGTCAACAAAGGTTCAGTTGTCGTTGATCTTTCGAAAGAGAATCAAGTTAAACACCATGAATGCTAAGTACGCGACGCGCTACGAAACTGTGTTCCTTTGCATCCACCCGAAAGGTCCTGAAATGCCGCAATCAGCGGCTGCTAAATATATGAGAAAATCGAAGGCATTTGTACAGAAGTGGATGCAGCGATATATAGTGGCTAAAAATATCGACGATTTACCAGAACGTGGTCCGATGGAAAAGTAAACAAAAAAGATAAAAAAAAAAGAATAGTGATCTGTTTTCGCGGAATCCTGCTATAACACTGCGGCGAGTACAAGCAAAATTAATGCCAAAAGGTTTAGATATATCCTACGAAACTATCCGAACCCTTCTTCATACTCATGATCTGAAATGACGCAACACAATGAAGAAGCCTCTGTTGACTAAAAAACTTGTGACAAAGCGACTCGCTTGGGCGCATGAGAATATTGATAGAGATTTTGAAAATGACATTTTTTCTGTGCTCACGCGGGCCTAGTCAACTTCCACCAATAGGCTTGTTCAGCGGACCGTAAAACATCTTTGCATCTTTGGGGCTGTTTCTCAAAGCAGGGATTCGGCACTTTGCACCTCTTTACTGACAACCTAAATGCCGAGAAAGTGATAAAAACCTTCAAAAAGGCTTTACTGCCATCTGCCAAACGATGGTTCATCAGAAAAAATGAAGATTGGATTCTGCAGGAGGACAACGATCCTAAACACCGCAGCAAGCTCTGTACTCAGTGGAAAACTCAATCGGGCATCGTTACATTGGATTGGCCGTCGTAGTCGCCCGATGCGAACCCTATTGAAAATGTGTGGGCATATATTAAACAGAAGCTTCGTGGAAGACGCACATACACTTTGAAGCAGTTGTCTTGCGAAATTCGTCGGATCTGGAGATCCTTGCCACTAGAATACGCCGTCAAATTAGTAGAAAGCATGCCTCGGAGATGCCAGGCAATTATCGACGCCGGTGGTGACTGGACATATTATTGACCAAATTGCATCATTGTTTGTAATGTGTACAATGTATATATAAATATGAAAGTTTCATAAAATAATTTTTTTTATAAATTAACACGATCACGCTATTATTTGATAGACTGTAAATAAATTGGACTGTATACCCCCAAGGATATTTTTAAATAGTTGCTTCCAGATCAGAATACCCTGTATAAGTTAAAGGATAAGTTCTTCAGTAGAGGAGCAAGATACTATTCCAATCTAAACCGGAGGATCCAAAATATAGTAATAGGGATGGGGGTATACTCCGATTAACTGAATATCTCTCGCTCTTCGCTCTATCCGTCTACCGAACTCAGCTAGCATTTTCCAAATGAACGTACTAGGCAATGAAAACGAGTGTGAAATTCTACATACTGCATAATTACGGAGGGATTCAGAAAGCTACCACATACACCGATAGCTTGGCGGCATTGCTAACCTTATCGTCACCAGTTATTAACTTCAGCATAACTTGTATTTAATTTGGGTCCAGCAAATGGCATAAAAAATTAAAGACTCTACTTTCTTTACACTTACACTGTCTGATATATACCGCTGAGTAAAAATAGTAAGACTTTTTAACTTAAATTTCGCACGAAAACCCGTTCGTCGATATATTTGGAAGTGGCATTCAGTGATAATTGTTTGTTGCGAGCAAGTATTTTTAATTGGCACAAATTATTCAAAGAGGCTCGAAAACACGGTGATCACGAACCGCGGCAATGACGGTCATCAGCATCAACTGATGAGCAACACGTGAATAAAAAAAGGAATTGGTGCCTGAGAATCTACGATTAACGGTCAGAGATCTTGCTGACATCGTTGGAATATCGAAAGGATCACTAATAATCTTTTTGAAAAATCATTTGAACCTAAGAGAAGCACTATTGGTTCCAAAATTACTAAATTTGTTCGAAGAATGTCTGTGAAACAAAGCTTTCCGACTATCAGGATGACATGAAACGGATACAGCCGAAAAATCTACCGAATATCGTAGCAAAGATGAGTCGAAGCCGAACCAACCACGTCAAAGCAAGTTAAAAATCAAGGTTATGTTGACAGTTTTTTTCGATTATCGGGGTGTGCTGCACTTCGAATTCCTTCCGACCGGCGAAACTGTGAACAAGGAATACTATTTAGGTGCTATGCTTCACTTGCGTGAATCAATTCGCAAAACGAGGCCGGTATTGTGGGTCCGATCTTTGTTTTTGCACCTCGATTATGCACCGCCGCTTACGTCGCGTTAATTCTTTGTGAGTTTTTCGCCAAATTTTCAAACAACCAACGTTCCGCAACCACCGTATTCGCCTGATCTGGCTCTTGGCTATTCAGCATACTCAAACGACTGCTCCGGGGAAATCGTTTTGAATCGCTACGCGCATTGAAGCCCGTTCCGGAAATTGACTTTGAAAAAACGTTAACACAAGTGTGTTGGCGCGAAGAGGAAAAACAACAGCACTGTCTATTTTTAGAATTATGGAACGAGCTAAACGGTCCCAAGGTAAACATGTATAGAGATTAACGGATGGAGCCCAACAGTTTTAAACTTTTTACGGCCCTCTAGTAACCGAAATGGCGATTTTTGTAGTCCTCACTATTCTTAAGGTACTTCAAAGTTAAATGTAAGGTTCTACTCTGACGATTTCATACGAGTTCTCACTTTTTCCATTCCAAGGTATTCCCTAGACCAACCCAGAGTTACAGCTTTTCACTTGCATGCGAGCTTAAAGCTTTCAAATTCAACTTAAAAAGCTCAACTAGCACAGTGTTGTGTTTTTCCCTTTTCCTAAAAGCGAAAGCTTTCCAATATGTGCACTCAATCTACTGTCATTTTAGAAAACAACAACACTGTTATTTTTTCGGAAAAATTGTTTGCAACGTTTTTTGTGGCTTCCAGCATTAGTGACGCAACCGCATGTGGCTTATGATAAAAATAAGAGCGAAATTGTCTGACCTAAATTCGTCACTGAGACCACAGTACAGTTAACACAGCTTTTGACTGCAATAAATATTTACCCGAAAACCAAAGTGACCAGCATAAAGTTCTTTCGACAACGGTTTGGGTGCGAGCTTTGAGCGCAGAAGCGGACAGACGCATGCATGCAACCAAAGGCGAAATTCCTGCAATGGATAGTTCGGTGGTGCGCCGAGCCCGTGGAATTTAGCTGAGCAAACTTCGGAGACTGCGGGCAACCCATACTGGGACACAGCACACTAACACATATACATACATCCAAATGTATACAGATAAATGTGTGTGTGTGTGTGCGCGCTTCACTTTTGGGCGCAAATGCAAACGCGGAATAATTTCCTGCACCGCTGCGCCTTCTTCAGCGTCACTTCGCGTGCATTTTATGTGTCGTGCCACAGCAGCGCTTTCGTATGCCAGCCGCGTAACGGCGGATGGCAAACAAATACAAAAGGATTGGCAACGTAAAGTGCAGCACTCCAAAGCTAGTACGTGACGCCAGTGGTCCATCTGCTCGTAACTGTATATATCCGCGCCTGTGTGTGTATGTGCGCCGCTTGACTGCAAATCGCAATGCGCCACGCGAAACGCAGCGTAAATAAACTGTGGCAATTTATTGCGCGTCCAAGCAAACGGAAGCGATGCCACGACAAAAGCGATCGAGTGTGCAACAATGCTCCTGCAGCACGAGGCGCTACAAAATGCCGCAAGGCAAAAAACGCAATGTAAGGTGGCGCGAAGTTCGGACCGCGTCGCATATTATGAAAGCAAAGTAGACAAAGAGGTTTTCCAATTTTGAGCTATCCGTGTTCAAGATGGCTTCATAGTGAAAACAGCAGGTCTTCGGTATGGAGTCGCCAGATTTCCAAGAAACTTCGGTCTTAAAAGTGGATTATATATGCTTCTGGTACTGATCACCACGCTGCATTCTGGTC
Source organism: Bactrocera zonata (assembly GCA_037783105.1). Lineage (NCBI taxonomy): Eukaryota > Metazoa > Arthropoda > Insecta > Diptera > Tephritidae > Bactrocera > Bactrocera zonata. The sequence continues at coordinate 33,069 of JBAWJQ010002089.1, read as the reverse complement.
TGATGTTTTAATGCCTTTGACAGAAAGTCGACACTCCGTCTCAAGGGTCAGACTGTGTTGCAGTAGAGTTGCTTATGCCCAACTTGCAGAGACCGGTGCTGCTTATGCCCGACTTGGTCCATATATCCGATTTGCTATACAGAAAGATTTTTGTCGTATACAGCGGCTGAGGGCGTACAGCTATATAATTTCTACTTCTTTCCTGTATCCAACATATTTCGTACATATACATACATTTACGAGGTTTGACAATTAAGTCATGAGACTGACCTTATTGCCGCGTTTGTGGTAAACCTGTGACCTTGAAATTCCCTTTCTCTTTTTCCGGCATCTCTCCCCTCTCCATTGATATATGTAGTTCGCCTGCTGTGTCAAATTGAGTAGACGTGTGTTTGTAGCGCTCGTCATGAAAATGGAAAAACGAAATCAAGAGCAACGCGTCGCGATAAAACTTTGCGCCAGATTGGGCAAAATAGCTTCGGAAACGTACGCTAAAATTGTAAGAGTGTATGGTGATAGACAATACGACCCGGAAACCAAAGGCCAAAGGCCAAAGCTCAGAATGGTTGTCTCCGCGCGCCACCCGCCCGAAAAAAGCTTGCATGAGCAAGTCGAAGGTGAAAACGATGATTATTGCCTTTTTTGATAGCCGTGGAATCGTCCACAAAGAATTCGTTCCACCGGAGAAAACTGTGAATCAAGTCTACTATTGCCAAGTACTCGAAAGATTGCGAAAACGAGTTAACAGGGTGCGCCCAGACATCGCTCGTAACTGGATCCTTTATCATGACAACGCGCCGTGCCACACCGCCCTCAGCGTGTCCCAGTATTTGGCCTCTAAAGGGATCGCCGTGTTGCAACAGCCGCCTTATTCGCCCGACATGTCACCCTGTGACTTTTTTTTGTTTCCTAGAACAAAATCGGTGGTCAAAGGAACCGATTTTGAGTCGATTATGGACATCCAGGCGGCCGTGACGAGGGTACACGCGGACATCCCAGTCGAAGCGTTCCAGAAATGTTAGGAAGCATGGAAAAGGCGCTGGAATCGCTGTATAGCTGCCCAAAGGGACTACTTTGAAGGGGATAGCAGAGTTGTAGAATAATTTTCAAATATACGGTTTTTATGAAATCAGTCTCATTACTTAATTGTCATACCTCGTAGTCATCAACATTCCGACTGAGAATTTACAGAGTCCTCACAACCCTTCCGGATCTTCATAGTTGGATGTAAGGCTCTCTCGATCTGAGTCCTCATTTTAATGATTAGAGAGTGTTATCTTATCAAGCCTTGAGTTAAACAGTACCAAGGTAACTTGTATAGCGCTTATCGGTTGGAGCTCGACAGTCTTAAACTTTCTACGATTCTCTTATAACCGAAATGAGATTTACATAGTCCCCACTATCCTTATGGTTCCTTAACAAGCCTTGAGTTATGTTACGGCACTTGGATACGAGTCTAAAGTTTTCAAAATACCAGTTAAAAAAGAGAAATAAGAGCTCTGTTAGAACGTTCCAGAGTTAACTATATATCCCGGATCTCTAGTAACCGAAATCGAGATTTATGTAGTCCTCACTATCCTTATGGTACTTCAAAATTAGATCATTTTTTCGATATCAAAGTGTCTTTTTAACTAACCCAAAGTTACGACTTTTCTCTTTCGTGAGAGCTTAAAGCTTACCCAATTCTACTTAAAAAACTCAACCAGCACAGAGTTGTTTTTTCCAATATCATAAAAGCTTAAAGCTTTTCAAATATTATTGAAAAAACTTGAAACTTAAAGCTCTTAAGGAGCGGGCTATATGGTATCTAAAGAAGCCAAGGATCTCTCTGAAGTCTACTTAAAAAGCTCAAGCAGTACAGAATTGTTTTTTTTTTCAATTTAATAAGAGCTGAAAGCTTTCAAAATACTATTGAAAAAAACTTAGGGCTAAAACCTCTGAGGGAAGGGGCTATACGGTACCTAGAGTATCCGAATAGATGTATATATGACTTAAGTACATCATAAAACCAAAGATCTCTGAACCAGTAATTTCTATAAGATCTAAAATGTTACCTAAGCATAGACAGCCTGAAATTCTTCACACTTTCGAGAAGTAACCTCTTTTTGAAACCTAAAGTACGTCCTTTATGGAACCTTCACTAGATCCATAGCTTCTAGATCCATATTAAACACATACAGCTACAAAACCACCGTTATTCCAGCAAAGTGATAATACCAAAGTGCCACATGTTGCATGAAAAGAAAACAAATTGGATGCGTGTGAAATGCGCAACATGCCGATGGTCGTTGGAGCATTGTTACGAGCGCGCACGAAGATCCGATTGCTGGCATACCAAAAGGCAACATGTCAATAAACTGTGAATGCGTTGTCTGCAACATTTTTGTGGTCGGTCAGCAGCAGCAGCAATGTGCAGCGACGCAACGAGGCAAGGACCCAAAGCGCAGGCAAGGAATGCTGCCAGCGTGGCGAATTTGCATACAAGCCAATTTCGCATGATTTTCCCGTTAAGTGTGTTAAATGTGCAAGATTTACCTGCCACTTGCAACAACTTGTGTGTTGCAACAATAATTGCAGAAAAGTAGCCAACGTGGTTAACAACACGATTGCAACACGAAAATTCGCATTAACGTCGAAAATTAAATTCTGCCACTTTTCACACGCACACACATAGACAGGCGCATGGACACTGACGCCCGCGTGGGCCGTAATAAATTTGCATTACTCGTGCATTATATGCACACCTTTGCAACTGACAACAGTTGGCAAAGTGACGTTGAGTGCCACATGTTGCAAGTTGGTGCCTGTTCAGCTCGAAGTGGCTGCAGATGTCAATGCACCGTTGAGTGGCTGCTGACGTTCTCTGAAATGCACAATACTTTGAGCATGTGATATATCATATAAATATATATATATACATATTTATATATATATACATATGTATTTGTCTATATGTACGTGCGTCCTCATGTGGAAAGTGCATGTGTGGCAGGAAGCTGCTGCAGTTAAATGGCCCCTGTGACCAATATCAGCTCTGCTGTATGGGCTTTTCATGCACATGTGCCGGCCATTGAGATATTAAAGTCATTATAATTTGCCGAAATGTCAGAAAATGGTCAACGAGGCACTCAAGCACATTCAAGTGAAGCAATATTTAAGCGAAAAGTGTTGCGAACTGTAGCAGCCTTTCGGTTGGAACTAACGAGGGGAGAATGGAGTAATTTATGATGTTGTTTTTGTTGTTGAAAATTGTTGAAATATATTCCAAAGGAAGTTTTGTATAGTCAGCACTATTTGGAGACCTTGACTGATTTTTTTTTTCAGTCTCGTTTGGTGTATGAAGACCGGAATGCTTTTAGATTAAACTTGAGGGTAATAAAACTTTCAACAGTGCCATAGGGAGAAAACCGAAGCCCGCGGATGATTGTAATGAATTGCTTGGAGAAAAGATCGATAAAACATTGTTACTGAGCGCCTCTGTGAACTGCGAGACTGGTAGGAAATTTTTCCGAACTCCCCCCTGTTTCCTTCATTGATTGCTACCTTAAAAATCGGACAAACCCTAACTCTTGCCGTTAGTTGAACACAGAAGCCGACGAAGCGTAAATCGTTTTTGAAACAAAATTTAAGACAAAATTGGCATAAACGATGACATCTGAAAAAGATTGCATCCCATTCCTTCACGACCTTTTAGAGATTTGTTTGCCACATAAAATAGAACCCCAGAGCTGTGGAGCCATTCAATTGCTACATCAAAGTAGTCACTGAATCAGAATGAGTTAGCAAACCGGTGAGGTTTTTGGTCGCGAAAACTTCCAATACAATAGCAGAGTTTTTGACACAGCGCTTGCGGGTTCATCAACAACTGGCAAGAAGTCATTCCTTCAACAGGTACAAGTATATTTTCGTTTTGGGTATATTTCATGAGAATTTCGGGTTACCGAACTCGCCAGAAGACTTTTTTTTCTGGAAACACTTAAGATTTTTATTTTTTTATAATTTTTTCAGCATCAGTTAGCAGTCTCTTCAAAAATCGAATATATTCATTCATTCTTGTTAAAGATCCAATCGAGTCATCACTGAAAATCTCCGGATCAGATTGCAGCGCTGGCAAAATAATCCAGAAACAGTAATACTTCAGTACTTATTTTATAGACAAGACAAATCCAATAACGGGAAATACAAGGGTACAAGATACCTTGTCGTTATGCGACGGTCTGGCAATCACTGCGAACCGGCTGTCCAAGAAGTATTTAGCAATAATACTCAATCTAACTTGACCTAACTTTAATTTACTTCGATATATTCTTAAAACCTCTAAACCAGTGAACTTTACGGAAAGCGAAGAGTTCACAAGACCTCTTTCGATTTACCCAGATTTTACCGGCTGGCAGTTTACCAACGCTTGCTGAGCTCGCCTGAAGCCCAACAGTCCAGTAATGAACCACAAGAAGTCAACGGAGCTCTTACTAGTTTCCATTCCGCCTTACACTTTCTAGCAATACAGCTATGGTCGGGTACCCAAATCAGTCCAGTGCGACCGTAGTAATCATCCAAAAACTGTCAGTATAACTGCTGAACAGCTTATGGTTTCGTTTTTGACTATTTGGCAGATTATTCGGCAATTCGGTGCACTACCTCAGCGGCTATTTCGATGCTCATTTGCCGCCATTTATAACGTTCAGTGTCACGTTCTCATGAGAATCGGGTCTACGAAACCACGACGGAATCTTTTTTTTAGCCGACTAAGGTCTAATAACTCTGCACAACTAATCCAAATCAGTTCGGGAGTATTTTCGGCTGCTACAACAACGCCAAAAACTAGTCTGGATATCAGTGGTCCATAAATAAATTCACTTTTGAAACGATCAATTTTTTGACAGCGTGTGGCTATCGGGTTCCCAAAAAATGGATATTAGTGGAACACATCTAAAATCTCAGTATGTGTTGTGGTATTTCTCTTTATCCGCCATTCAGCACAATAATAAATGTACCCACTAAGCCACTGCGATTCTAAATGCCGTTATTCACACACAACAACAGCAAACAGCAACAAAATCCACATTGGTCGACTATTAAAATTCACCTTCGCATTCAGCACTTAATGGCCGCCTGATGGACTGACCGACTGACTAAGCTGTCAAGTGAGCTGAGTGACCAACTGCGACTGGCTTTGGCTCTTTTCATTATTGTTGCCGTTTGACTGCTCGGTTAGCTAACTGGATTTGTGTTTGTGTTTGCATACAAACTAAAAAAAAAGAGGAAACAAAAACAAAAATAAAATCCATGGCTCGTTTTGCCTTTGATTGCCGTGTTTGTTGTTTATTTATTTGTTTATTTCACTGTTATTTGTTGTTGCTTTAGTTATTATTGCGCCTATTGTTGCCGTGTTGTACATCGCTTTTTGCCTTCCCTTTAGTTGTTGTTGTTGTACATGTTAGCTGTCGAAGCATTTATTAACCAGTCCACGGCAGTAGGCGCGAGTGTCACTGTGTGCGTGCGTGTCCTTGTAGCACATAAGTGTATGTGTGGTGTGTGTTTATGCAAATGGCTTGTTGTATTGAAAGGAGCAACATTGCAGCGCTACAATGGCCCTCGAAATCCTGATAAGCGTTTCCAATTAAAAATACATGTTTCCATTTTTAATCTCGTATGAATAAGCAAATAAACGAGTGTCAACACAAGCACACGTGCGCAAGCACATACACACTTATATAAGTAAAAATGCATTTATACAAAAGTTAATATGTGTGTGTGTGTGTGTACTGGCAGTTTTGTCTGCGCTCTTGTAACTTCATGAGGGCTTAACACACTTTTATTATTCTATAATAACTTTGATCTGTTGTTTCATTCCGCATAATGGCGGTAAATATTTTAACAGACTTAAACCGCGCTTATTTTTATTAATTCGTTGAGCGGCAAATTTATTAAAATCACCTGCATCGGCATACGAAATTAGATTATATTTTAATATGGTAAACAAAAATGGTTATAAAAAGGCAAAAAAAAAAATATTTTTGTGTGCAAGTTTTGTATTACTAGGCTCAGATTCACTTTTTGTGTTAAGGTTGCCATCTGTTCATATTTTTTTTATTATAAAAAAATTAAATGCCTATTTAAATTTAACTACAAATATAGGCTTGAAAAGAGCAACAATTTTTTTTGGTGATCTGTCCATATGTGAAATTTTTTTTTAGTAGGGTTGCCATCTGTTCATATTTTTATTTTATAAAATACCTGTTTCAATTTAAATCAAAATATGGGCTTGAAAAGAGTACAGCTTTTTTTGGTAAGGTTGCCATCTTTGAAATTTTTTTGGTAGGGTTACCATCTTTTCATGTTTTTATTGCTATAATAATATTAAATGCCTATTTCAATTTAAGTTCAAATATACATATGTAGGTTTGAAAAGAGTAATAATTTTTTTTGTGGCAAGGTTGCCATATGTTTATATTTTTATTATTATAAAAAAACTGAAATACCTATGTTAATTTAACCCCAACTGTAGGTTTGAAAAGAGTAACAATATTTTTTTTTGATAAGGTTGCCATCTGTTCATATTTTTTGTTATTATAAAAAATTAATTAAGTAACTATTTCAATTCAAGTATTAGATATCCATAAGTATGTACATAGTTTTGAAAAAATCAATCATCAATTTCGATAGGGTTACCATATATGTATGTGCATACATAATTTTTACGAATTAAAAAATAAATAAAATATTTAAATTTAAGTATCAAAAATACTAGCTTTGAGAAGTGTTAGAATTTTTTCAATAGGGTTGCCATCCGTTAATATTTTTTTATCAAAAAATAATTAAAAATGTAAATTTAAGTCTCAAATATAGCTTTGAGAAGAGTTAACATTTCAACTTTTTCAATGGGGTTGCCATCCGTTAATAATTTTTTATTCATTAAAAAATTAATGAAATATTTTAATTTAAGTATCAAATATAGATTTAAGAAAAGTTAGAATTTTTTCAATAGGGTTGCCATTCTTGTATAATTTTTTTATTATTAAAAATAAAAAAAATGTTCTCATTTAAGTTTCAAATACAGTATTTTCATTTAGCTTTCAAAAATATTTTTTTAAAAGGGTTGCCATCCGTTAATTTTTTTTAATAAAAACTAAATAAAATATTTTAATTTTAGTATAAAATATAGCTTTGAGAAGAGTTGGATTTTTTTTTAATTGGGTTGCCATCCGTTAATATTTTTTTTTAATTATAAAATTAATATTTTTTTATTAAATTATTAAATAAAGTTAGAGTTGCCACTCTTGTTGTGAGGTTGCATAATTTTTTTTTATTAAATGTCACACACTTTTTACTGAGAATAATTTTGTGAAGTGTTGCTACTTTGTAAGAACTTAATACTATTAATTGCATTGGTTAAATATTGGAATTGTGGACAATTTATACATAAAATTCTATATCACGAATCGCCTAATAGTAGACAAAAAGTATCAAAATATTAATGAGATGTTAGTGGAATTTTGAAATTTTTCAGAATTTAAAAAACAAATTATGTATTTTCTGAATAGTGTTACTTTTTGCGATAGGGTGGCCATCAGTTTATATTTTTATTTGTATGACATGAATGAAATATTTAAATTTAAGTTTCGAATATAATTTTGAGAAAAATTATCACTCTTTTCGATAAAAACAAGAAAAAAATATTAATTTCGCCTGCACCGAAGCTACAATGCCCTACACGTTTGCATTTACGATGAACCCTTTCATAGAAAGATCTCTATCTTGATTATAATCGATAAGTTTGCATGGCAGCTATGTTAGGTGTGATCTATTTCGAGGTTCGCTATGTTTTAAGAAAAAACTTAACTATACTACTGTAGTGGTCCGATCTGAATTATATGTAGGTGAGGAGATTGTAGCGTTGCCTTGAACAATAATCTATGATAAACTTCGTAAAGTTATCTTATCAAATAAATAGTTTCCCAAATAAGGACTTGATTTTTGTTTTTGAGAGCTATATGCTATTTTAGTTCGATATCAGTGAGACTGGAACGCGTATAGCGACGCGGATAAACAGACAGATAAGCCTGAACTGATTTAGCTCGACTTGCTGATCATTTATATATATTATATGTATATATTTTAGGGTCTCCGACATTTTTTTCTGGATGTTACAGACAACAAGTAGCGTACTATAGCTTATAGCCAATATAGACAAACTTTATTTACCCTCTGCAAGTTAAAAAAAAAATATATATTTATTTTTATATATAATAATATCGAAAATGCAAATCACACACAAAACCCAGCTTCAGCCAATTGAAAATTCCATTAATCCACCAATAATAAAGCAATATCACCTGACAGACACCAAAGCACTATTGCAAACAAAATTATTTTTTCCCAAGCGTTCTCCCACACAACAAATCACGCGACATACGTGCTTTGCCAGGCACAATTGCTGCTGAATAATTAATAACTTTTGGCATCAAGTATATTTTTGGGCGCACAATCCGTACACAAAATGGCCGCTTGTCTGTGTGTCGCACAACTACAAAGCTAAACTGTGATTGATTGCCTAAGCCCTTCCCACACACACGCTCACGCAAACATGCTACACAAATGCCAATTGACTTCTGGGGATAATGCGAAAAGTAACGGAAATATGTTGTGTTGGTGTCAAATCAATTTCTATGCATCATAAATCATCATTAAATTGATGAGCCACATGAAATGCATTAAAAATGTACAGCTATGTCTGAATGTGTGTGTGTGTGTGAGAGCATTTGAGTGTGTAGGCTTTAATGCTTTCTAATTAGAATTTAATTTGATAACTTCGTTCGGCTCTGCCGCTGCGCGCTCTCACTTTGGCCGGTGTGTAGTCGCTTGGAAGCAGATAAATCGCAATCGAAATAATTTTCTCTGCAATTTAATAACTGCATATGTATTGATGGCTTATTTCACGCTTTAATTAATTTCCAAAACATTTCTAATCACCAGCATATTCATATTTGTTTAATGTGTATTTAATAAGTGGTGACAAGTGCTGATTCATTTCATATTAATTTAAAATGTGAAGGCATGCGTGAATCGCAAATTGCAAACTGATTTGTGTGTGGTTGTGTCTGTGAATGTGTTTAGTTCATGGAATTTTCACGTCGTGCCGATAATTATGGTTTTGTGTGCGAATTCATTGAATTGCAGGTGAAAAGCAGATGCTTATTGAAACGCGTAGTAAGGCACAGCGGGCCTCATATTTTGGCAATTTGCATGGCGTGGCGGAAATCATGTTGTATTTAAGTAAGTATACAAATATTTTCGATGTTTAAATAAATTAATTAATATATTTGAATTGGCTTACCAAAACATTTTGGCTTCAAAGCTAACATACCTGCAAATGGAAATACAAAACGTTGTTATGAGTTAAAGTTAAATACGTTTATTTAAATGCATAAATATAAATATTATACGTAAATTTAAATGTTACTTTATATTTTCATAAATTATATGATAATAAAGGCATATTTAATTATTATTAATTATTGCAAATTATTCTCTATTTTCAATTACATAGAGAGATATAATAGCGAAATTCCCAGTTGTCCCTAAATGTAGGCAATAGCATTGACAATACTGAATAAATAAATAAAAACTAAAACAAGAAAAAACGTTAACTTCGGTTGCACCGAAGCTAAATACCCTTCACAGGTGCATTTCTGTTAGTAACTATTTGTTCAGTTTGTATGGAAGCTATATGCTATAGTCAACCGATCTGAACAATTTCTTCGGAGATTACATTGTTGCCTTAGAAAATAATATATACCAAATTTCGTGAATATATCTTGTCAAATGTGAAAGTTGTCCATACAAGAACTTGATTCCGATCGTTCAGTTTGTACGGCAGCTATATGCTATAGTCGACCGATCTGAACAATTTCTTCGGACATTACATTGTTGCCTTAGAAAATAATATATACCAAATTTCGTGAATATATCTTGCCAAATGTGAAAGTTGTCCATACAAGAACTTGATTCAGATCGTTCAGTTTGTATGGCAGCTATATGCTATAGTCAACCGATCTGAACAATTTCTTCGGAGATTACATTGTTGCCTTAGAAAATAATATATACCAAATTTCGTGAATATATCTTGTCAAATGTGAAAGTTTTCCATATAAGAACTTGATTCCGATCGTTCAGTTTGTATGGCAGCTATATGCTATAGTGGTCCGATATCAGCCGTTCCGACAAATGTGCAGCTTCTTGAAGAGAAAATGACGTTTGCAAAATTTCAAAACGATATCTTAAAAACTGAGGGACTGGTACGTATATATACAGACAGACGGACAGACGGACAGACAGACGGACATGGCTAAATCGACTCAGCTCGACATACTGATCATTTATATATACACTTTATAGGGTCTCCGACGATTCCTTCTGGGTGTTACAAACTTCGTGACAAACTTAATATACCCTGTTCAGGGTATAAAAAACGTTACTTCGTCTGTATTTTTTATAGCATAAAAGAGTATACAAACGATTTTTTACTTGATTTTGATCGGTCAGCTTATATGGCAGTTATATGCAGTAGTAGCCTGATTTGAAAAATTTCTGCGGAGATGCTACCGATCCCATGGACTATAATCTATGCCAAATTTCTTGAATATATAAGAATAAATGAAAAGGTTTTTCATACAAGGACTCGACGAAAAAGTACCCCGAAATTGTAAATAAAACCCAGAATATTTATTTATTCATCAATATTTATTTTGCCGTCTTCAAAGTAATCCCCACCAGATGTAATACACTTATGTCAATCACTTTTCCAGACCTCAAAGTACTTTTCATAAGCACTTTTTGGAATGGCCTGCAGCGAATTTTGTTTTAACTCTTAGATCGACTGAAAACGGGTTTCACGGAGTGACAATTTCAGTTTGGGGAGCAAAAATTGCGTTTTTGTCTTTAAATTCGGTCACAATCGTGACTCGAACCACGTTTTTTTTCCCTCCAATGATTTGGACTTGTTTGCATGTCAAACTCATAAATCCATGTCTCATCGGCAGTTATAATATACTCCATGAATGGGGAATCGGAATTCGCATGCAAACATATCAGTACTACAGTACATACTACTTGTACGGTAGTACTCTTTTTGAAGACAATTTTGCTTTATCGGACGCGTCAAGCAAGAACGCATTTTATATCCAAAATATCCACCAAAATCATTCGAACGGACTCGCGAAAGATGTCAAGCTCTCTTGCCATCTCTTCAAAGTGTGCCTGACGATTTTCAAGAAACATGTTCTTCACTTCCATAATATTTTCATCGCTTGAAGAGGTCAGAGGTCGTCCAGAACGAGGTTTTCAACGATCTCCCGACCGCATTTGAAGGCTTTGTACCACTCGTGGGCTTTTTGAATCACCGTAAACCTTTTACAACATTCTGCAGACGAAATTTGGTTATCGTAAATCCTTTGTAAAAATTGCAACGCACTACTGAGGTGAACCGGCTTAAGCGGCTGCTATAAGCAAACTGGTTGACAGATTGCTCTCATATTTGACATAGTGATTAAGAACAATCCCACTAACTTAGCAACTTAGGATTTTTTAAAATAGTATTTAATTACAATTTCCGGTTGCTTTTTGTCTTAATATATTAGGTATATGGGGCAATATTAATCTGATTTCATCCATTTTAGGTAAGATACACTGTTATTAGAAAGATACTGTTTCTAAATTTTATTAAGATTTCTTACATCTTCACCGATAGATGTGATATAAAGTCAACTTGAAGTTCCAAAAAGTTTATATTATCAAATATATGGGAGCTAAGGGAAGTATGAACCCAATTTTTCCCCCATCCTTTCACAGATTGACCGATATGTTCGGTAAAAAATGAGCTTCATGCACTGGGTCCATATATTTGGGGTCTGGGTTCTTGAAAGGTTATAGTCTGATTTCAACAATTTTGGGACGTGAGATGAAAAAGCTTGAGCTCACTATTCAAAAATTTGCTTTATGAGAAGTAAGCGCTGCTGCCAACCGTCCATTTTTGCAGCGTATAATAGGGATGATTGTTTCACCTCGAGCACCATATTTGGTTGAAATTGGTCAAGTGGTGTTTGAGATATACGATTTCAACTAGATTTGGGCGGGGCCAAGTCCCTTGTCCAAATTTACATCCGAACTTATAAAACTCTTCCTTACCATTTTGGTTGTAAAATTTAATAAATTGGGTTGCTCTGAAAATTTTAAGAAGGTCCGACAAAACCTTTTCGAGCTTTTCGATAATTAGCAACAGGTTTTCAGGCGCTGCAGCAAGTATAGAACTTGTTAGCTGCTTTCGGCAGCAAGCTTCGGGTTCTTGGCGCTTCAGCAAGTAGAGAGCTTGTTATTTACACAAACGACTATTCTCACCTATCTCCTAATACTAATTGATGAAGATCTCAGTAATGACAGTTTATTGTTATGAAATATCACAAATCGCAGTAAATGGTGGACTACCGCGATTTTCTACCCAATTCAAAAGAATTAAAACCGAATTGCGGTTCAATCATTTCGAAGTCATCCGTCTACCTCAAAATATCAGAAGTTGAGTGTTTAAAAAATAATCCTCCTTGCATGATTTGGCAGCTAGATAGGTGTAATGAAAACTAAGAATTTCTCGCATTAGAAAATATATACTAGGCGGAAGAATTACTCGTATATATGGTACCCCAAAACCTATGTTATCTTCAGGATACTGTTTTTCTAAAACGCCTTTGAAAACTTACGAATATTTTAAGATTATTGATTTTGTTTTTGAATAATTTGAATTTAGTGGTTTGAATTAAATGCCTAAAAGGGAAGCCCATTGGGTGTCTTCTGTAATTGTCAGTACCCCAAAGTTTTTGAAAAGGTATTTATTAAAGCAGCGTGATGGACATGAGAGACACCGAAGGCAGTCCATTATAAAAGTTATTCTATGCGAGGTTGCAACTACCAGTAAGAGTGTAGACTTAATAAGTTCTAGATCCTTGATCCGACGACTAATATTGGCTATAATAATAAGTATATAAACAAAAATGCAGTTTGGTCCAAGACTTCGATGAATATGCCTAAATGTAGGCAACATTTGCTTTTTGGAACAAACAAAATTTAGACGCAAAACGAACCGCCATAATGGTTGGGAAACATTTTTTAGTCAGTTAAACAATAATGTTTCTGAATTTTTTGATTCCAAAATGGCTGAAATTCCAAATATTATTTGTAAAACATTCAGTTAGTTAAAGTCTACAAAAAAAAAGGGAAAGAAGTGAACTTGAAATACACAATGCGCGGATTTTTTGAAATATTTCTGTGAAAAAAAAATATTCCAAAATTAAAAATGCGCATAAAACAAATGAACCTAAAGCACTTTCATTGTATTTGTGTATTTGCGGAAAATACTTTCTTAAACTTTTAAAATCGTACAGTATTTAAGTCACCTGTCGTTTCAACTCACTTCTCTCTAACTCTTTGGCTAGTTAACATTTAGTTATTTGAGGTTAACTGCACCACAATTTCTCATTACGTTGTTTTGCATGGGCTAATACTTGGTTGCCTTTTTACTCGCTTTCAAAGTCACATGCTGCGCTCTGCTTCTGCTTCTCCCTGCCTTGGCTGCCAAGCTAAGGCGCACAATGCGAGCGCCCTTCGTTGGGAGTAGCTATTGTCTGCTGCACTTTTTCACCGCATGCCACACCATGTTGCATGAATACATTTGTCTTCACACATATGTAGTTCACATACATATAAATATATGAGTGTACTGTTTGTGTGAGGGCTTTCAACCGCAACAACTGCCACAGCGGAAGCCACAAAAATGCGCCCATTTCAGTTTCTCTTATTTTCGAAATTATTTATTTTCACATTTTGTTTTTATTATTTTGCAATTTTTTCCGCTTTTGGTTTCACATTTTATTTTCTATTTTATTTTAATTTTTTTTCTGTTTTTTGCCTCGTGTTTTGGCTGTGATTTTCCCGTGCGCTGCACCGCGTCCGGGCCGAGCGCCAACAGGAAACCCATGAATTCTCCGTGAAGTGCCATAATTTTTGTTTCAATTCCTATGCCAGCGACAGGGTAACTAGAATGAAAATTAATGCTTTGCCACCTGCAATCGCTGTGCATGCATGTGTGTGTGTGTGGCGTCGTGCAGGCGGCAAAGGATAAGTGCGATGCAAAGCGAAGTAGTTAGCCGCTGGCGGGGTGAGGATTTATCTGCATACGAGCACAAATATTTAGCGAGCGCTTTAGGGCTTTTACTTTGAAAAAGATTTTCACACACAACCCCTTATCCGTGTGAGTGTGTGTTGGTATTGGTGTAGCGTGGTGTGGCTTACTTTCATTGCATGTTTATTCTGTCGGTTATTCCACGAAATGGTTGTTCTATCTAACCGACACTGCAATTAATTTATTACATACGCCATCGGAAGCTAACGGTTTTATATAATATAGATGTATAGCTATACACCTTTTTGGAATATATATACATGTATTATTGCCTACAATTGTTATTGTTATTGCAAACCGGATGTGCTATAGTTATAGTTTATAGAAAATGTCTATGACAGCAATCGATGGGTTGAATAAACTACGACGTTTGTCAGATACTCGGAAAAAATATTTGTTTTTTCTACAAAAAATTTGACAAAAGTTAGAATGGGTTAGGTTAGGTCGTCGTACAATAGAACGCCTATAAACTACTTTTATTCAATTATTCATATGCCGAGGAAGGCGACGAGTTGAGTTGTACGATTCAATTACTCTTATGGAGAACTCCTTCAAAAGTGCATTTCTACAATACCGAGAAGCCTAACCTCAAAACCTTAACATAATTTAGAATCTTCACATGAAGGTTGCAGGTTCCTTAATAATCTCATTTCTACTATTTCGATGAAGAATGCTGGCGCATGATTCTTGGTGGTCATAGTCGAATAATAAATTTTTAGATTGAAGGATTCCGTTTCAAAAGCAGTTGGATCGGTTGGAAAGAGGCCAAATGTATTATATATCCAGCCAGAGGACTTGAGCATCAACATTTTTTCAAAGCAAGTAAAAAATATACGGTTGATCTAGTCGCCGCTCTATACCAGCTTAGAAGCACAAGGAAGTATTATTAGTCCCTTGCCTTAAGATGAAGCAGCTGACGCTACCATTCATCGAAAAGCTTCAAACTTAAAACGATTTGTAGATACTACTATATACAGAAAACATCTGGTGGAGTTTTCAGAGTCTCACAGCAACATTTGTCTGTTAAGCTCGAAGACCATATCTAATTCTTTTTAGTATTTCAGAACAATCTTTGAGGACTTGTAAACGAAAATTATTATAAAAATCAGACAAGTTTGAAAGTCATTTATAGTTGTTCTGAAAAGTCTAATCCACATTTTTTATGAGATGAAAAACTGTCGACAGTCAATAACGCCACTAACCGATTACTTTGTTTAAAAAAATATCGATTCTAGCAATAATAACTTTTACCAAATAGCTGCATTAATCGAGTCTTAAAACGGTTTTAAAAAGTTTTATCGATATTTTTGTTATGTGTGAAAGTATATCGGTAATCGATAACACCGCCAGCCGATTATTATGTGTACAACACTATCGATTCCGGCAATAAGCTCTTTTAGCTGATAGCCAAATTAATCGAAATATCGATTTTTATGTCAAATTTTAAAATTGTTCATAGTAGTTGTGCTATAGAGTCTTTTTGATATCGAGTATTACAAGTTGATTATTTTATTCTATCGATTCTGACAATGATCACTTTTACCTGATAGCGGTATTAACCGAAATAATGTAATTGTAGTTTTGAGTTAATCATAGGTGTTCGGACAAAAAGCGATTCTAATATTTAAATCACAATCAATTCTGGCAATAATGTCTTTTAGTTGATAGCACGTTAATCGAAATATAAATTTTTTGATGGCTAGTTTCAAAATTGTTCATACTTGTTCTGAAAAGTTGTCTCAATATTTTTGTTAGGGGTGAAAAGATATCGATAGTCGATAACATCGCAAGGCGATTAATATTTTGAAATCACTATCATTTCTGGCAATAAACGTTTTTAGCTAAAAGCGATTTTAATCGAAATATCGATTTTTTGATGTCGATAAGCCGAAAGAGAAAATTTTTCATCGATTTTATAAATCAATAATTTGTCGTTAAAAGGTTCTCCGTTAAGAATGCTCGAAGTTTTGTCTTTCTTCTTCATGAAATAAGTAATTTTAAACAACCTATCAACTTAAAGATTTTATATGAAATAGAATACATAATATATTTTAAAAAATGCAGTAGATTAGTGGATTATCGATAGCTCCAATAGTTTCAAAAGTCAGCCACTAATGATAATCCATCGCTATGGTTATCGGTGCTGTTATCGATTATAATACCATAAATTATCAATTATGTTTTTGACTATAAAAATATCGACTATTGATCATTTTATCGATTTTCGCACTATTAATTCAATTCATATAATGTACTTCGTAGACCACGAAGTAACCAACTTCTCCAGTTTTTAAATTTTTTTAGTAGCGTTTCTGTAAGACTTTATTTTACCTAGTGTAAACGAATCCCAAAACTTTAAACACCTTTTTCTGGAAACATTGTTTCCAGAGTTGATGAGGAAAATTTCTCCGAAGCAGCTGGACCTATCGGCTTGAAATTTTCACAGACATTATTAGATTATTAGTATTAGAAATATTTGTCAGGTACTAATTAAGTAATGAGTATTAACAGAATTTCGATTTTTCCAGAAACATTGGCAACCCTCGAAAGCCATCATTTTGTTAAAAATAACAATTTCGTCTAGTGCTACGATCACTACTCTCATATTCTATAGTAATAATTCGTTTTGGCTTTATAATTTGATATATTTCTAAGCAAAAAAATAACAATAAAAATCTTCCTAATCGCCAGAAACCTTTTCTTGGAGATTCTCCTGAAGATCATCTACGGTATCTAAGTAATCAAAGTAATCCAAGTTAAATTATGAAATGAAAATCCCAAAATCGTTTTTCGAAACATCAAAAAATCACTGACAGCCAGTCCTCAAATGGTTAAAAGTTCAACCACTAGCAAATCGCATATTAAAACATTTCGCAACACTGTCAACTCAACTCAATCGAGATCGTATCCGCAAGCAACTAACTCCTGAAACTGCATACAAGTAGCAATTTCGGCGAACCATTTTATCACGCTCAATGCAGAAAATGCCACAAACGGACGACAGCAATGGCTTTAATGAACCGCCAAATGGCTGCTGACGAGCAATAACTAATAGCAAATAGCCGAACGAAATCCCCGCAAAGCCAACAGCAACAACAGTGGTGGCGACAGAGTTGGGAACAAATGAATTTGAGCGAACAAATTTCGGAATTAACCTCAACCCAAAGGCAGTGAGCCCCTCCAAAGCATACACTCAACCACATATGTAGACATATCACAGAGTTAAAACACATTTTATAACAGGACAGGCACATATACTCACACACACACGGCGGTGAGTGTCCTTAAACATATGCATGTGAGTGCGGAAATGTGTGCGCCGTTCAAATCATAGAGTCAAAAGTTCATTTTCCAAAACGAAATTCCCTAAGGATAATTGAGTTGAATGGCGAGTGAACGAACAAAAAGCTCCTGTCTGCATTATGCACCAACCATCCTTACGTATGGCTGTGTGGGGCATGTATGAGTGTATGTGTATGAGTGTATGTGAGTCGTATAATGACCGCCCTTCGATCCCTCTCCCTACTCCGTTACACATTATTGGCGCACGAAATCCCAGCTCGTTTTGCATGTATATTGATATTTACGGATCACAAACAGCACAATGCCGAGGAAGGCGACGAGTTGTACGAAATGCGAGGACAAACATCAAATGTTTGGAAAATTCACTCAAATAAAATTGTAGTTGTTATTGCGCCAGAGGCCAAGCGTTGTGCAGCGACGCCTCCCCTACAGTTTTGGCTCACGCCACTTGACGAAAGGGTAAGAGAGTCGATGTGTGTTTAAGAATTCAACGGCTGGTGTGTACCCGATAGGAAAAATTTAAGGTGGTGGAAAATATTTTATTTCGACCTGAAATTTTAGTCACTTGAAAAAAATATGTAGCATTATTTTATATTGAATTAAAATATTACGAAATCCTGCACAAAATTTTTGATCCCGAAATTTCGGGATTTGAATACGGAAATGCTAAAACATTAAGAAAAGTTTTAGGTATCATTATTTCATATAGAATTAAAAACTTATGGAATACCGAACACAAAATTTTCAATCCCGAAATTTCGGGAATTAAATCCCAAACGGCTAAAACTGCGAAATATGTTATTTAACATTTAAAATATCAAAAACGAAAATTTTATGGAATCCCGAAATTAATTATCAATCCCGAAATATCGGGATTCATGTCCCGAAACACTAAAACAATATGAATCATATTTGCTTTATTTTGTCAAACAATCATTTTTACTCATAAAAGCAAATGTCATTCACTCCAAATAAAAAAAAAAACTTTTTAAACTAAATTAAGATTTCTTCGAATAAAATTATTACTCTCAGATTACTTTTTTTAGGTTTTATGAATAATTGCTAATTTTTCTTAATTTTTATTTATTTATAAATATTTTTAATAAATTGACTGAGATTTACATTGTGTGACAGTAAAATCGATCCAATGTATACTTCGAGTTCCCAGTATTTGAAAATATTTCCAAAATTTTATATTTAAGTAGCAGCAAACTGTACGAACATTATGGATTTTATATTCATAATAAAAAGTGTTTAGAAAATAATTTATTTTTTCGGGATCCCGAAATTTTTTGGGCATGGATCGCTTGTTTCGACTATAAAGTCACTGTTTTTTTATTAGAAAAAAACGGTGCACAAGTAAACAAAATTTAGTGTTTCGGGATCCCGCTATTTTTTAAAGCTCAGCACGGTAGTTAAGTCTATAGGGGTACTAGTCGACCGGAATAATGGTGCCGACAAATGAAAATCATTTATTATTTCGTAAAAAATTAATTTTTTATTTTGGGATCCCGAAATTTTTCGGGCTTAAATTAGTAGATTCGACCGTAATGTTACTTTTTATTCGACAAAAGCAGTGCTGTCAAGTAAAAAGAATTTAATGCTTTGAGATCCCGAATTTTTTTGGGCACAGATCGTAATTTTAGTTGTAAAGCTAGTTTTTATCGAAAAAAATGGTAGACACAGCTAAAAGTTATTTTGTATTCCGGAATCCTGAAATATTTTTTGGGCGCTTATCCTTAGTATCTACTGGAAAGCTGCTATTTTCGCGAAGACATGTGTGGCTAAAACTCGTTTTGTATTTCGGGATCCCGAAATTCTTTCGGTGGTTTAGAGCGTTCGCTACGCTCTATGCGAAAAATTGTGCTCACAAATAACACAACACTGACAAGAGTTGCTTTAAGAAAGTCAAACGCGTAGCTCTCTTCCAAAATTTCCTACAGGGCATACACACACACAGTTTATGCGTCTGTATGGCTGCGTGTTTTTTTAGCAGGCGAACAATTCGATTAAATTTGACTGCATTACATTTTGTCGAGGACATTGCCTTTGGCGTTTGCCAGCTACCGGCGCAAGCACATCTTTTGGCTTTTCGGCGATGAGCGACGCATAAAAAAGCGATAAAAAAGTGAACTCGTATCCAAAGCTAAATCCATCGGGATGGTCAAAGTTGTTGTTGTCCATATACTTATGTAAATTGCATTGTATTTATTTGTCGAAAGTGCCAAGGTTGCTGTTATTGCTGTTTTTCGCCACCCGCCCTTGTTATTGCTGTGGTGCGGTCGCCACTGTTCCGCGTGTGAAAGCAACAACGAAGCACCCTGTTGAGTGTCCAGCAGTTCGAGTCGCCGCCTCAAATAACAATGAAGTTTAAAAACTTGCCATTTTCGACTTTTTTATTTGCATCGTAAATATTTGTGGTGCTTCTCTGGTATTAGTAGTTGTCGTTGTTGTTGTTGTTGTTGTTTATTTACTTCATATTTGCATTTTAATGTGTGCAGCATTAAAATTTAAATGTTGCCATTGCGCCTTGTTGCTTGGTGGCTTGTGCGCGCCTGGCCTCGTGCGATAGCGGTTCGGTTGCCTTGACTTAGGTTAGGTTGATTTCGAGACTGGACGGTACTCAGTCGGGATGTGTATGTTTAGTGGTAGCTGTGCCACAATAAATGGCCGAAATGTTCGGCGTCGCTGTTGTGAGCAAACTTTTAATACAAATTGCATTTTTAGCGCCACATTTTAGTGTGTGTGTGTTGGCTTTTGTCTCGAATGTTTCGTTAATCCGAAGATATTAAACAAATTTTGTGTCGTCTGCTTCTTCTGTTGCTTTAAGGATTTTGTATTTACTTTGCCTTTTGCTGGACGCTGACCGAAGTTTTTGGTTTTCTACATCTCTTTTAGTATATTTGCAGTGTCTTTTGGGAAATAAGTGCATAAATTTATAAGGGATTGAGGCTGAAAAGCAGCATTTTGTTGCGGCTCGGTCACTTAGAAATAAGAAATTCACATTCGTGCATAAAATACCTCACATCAGTCCAACAGCTCCAGGCAACCGCAAAATCATCGGTTCTCAGTATGCTAGAGGAGAAAGACCTCGTTCCAATCTGGGTCTTCTACTATAGTATATAAATGCTGAAGAGTCAAATTACACCCAAGTAAGATAGTTATTGAATATTATCTCACACCAAATAGATATTGGACCAATGTTGGGTTTCCTAATATTGAGGTCCCATTTTTAAGAAGTCTATAGCAAATATAGGGCAAGACGAAATATCTCCTGTCATCAAAAATAGTCGTCGCACTCGCAACTTGCCTCCCACGTCACTTTTGACAGTCATAACTTCCAAGTCGTAGATAATTTCGTCTATCTTGAAACCAGCATTAATACCAACAACAACGTCAGCCTCGAAATCTAACGCAGAATAACTCTCGGCAACAGGTGGTACTTCGGACTGAGCGGATAATTGAGAACTAAAGTCTTCTCTCGAAAAACAAAGACAAAACTCTACAAGTCACTCATCGTCCCCGTCCTGTTTTATGGTGCTGAGGCATGATGAGTCGGCGCTGCGAGTTTTCCGAAGAAAGATTCTGCTGATTAATGGTCCTTTGTGTATTGGCAACGGCGAATATTGAAGTCGACATAACGATGAGCTGAACGAGATAGACATAGTTCAGCGAATTAAGAGACAGCGGCCACGATCATGTCGTTCGTAAGCACTCCAGCTCTGAGAATGCTCAACGGAGGAAACAGGGGAGGAGGAAGCCCTCCTCCGTTGGAAAGATTAGGTGGAGAAGAATTCTTCAATTGCAAGCAGAGATTTTCACCATGATAACATTTAGATCCAATCTATCGGACAAGAATTAATTCATAATAAAGCTAGTATTTAGTTTTGAAAGCCAGATCTCAACGAGATTACAGAAAATAAGTAAGTCGGATGTGAGCTTGGGAAGCAATGGCCATCAATAGCACCGTTCCCACGAGATTCCGGTATAAGTAACCGGAATGGACCTGGCTTTTTGTATTCAGCCGCTACAACAACAACAACCAATAGTCAAATTATTCTGACCCAAGTTAAATGGGAAAATATTAGCAATCCGTCTTCGGCAAGATTAATTTTCCCTAGTAATAGGAGTTCTAACTAGTCATTCTCCAAAGAAAGGCCAAAAACCATACCGGACGCCGGTGGTAGAAACTACTTAGAAGAGAGCAAGGTAGATCCATTTCAACACTGCCTTCTTGACTTTTCCGTCTTTGCAAGTTCACTACTAAAACACCTTTCTTCTCACACTTTCAGCTATCCAGGTGAACTTGCAAGAATGGAAACTAAGCCACTAAATAGATTGGTTATATCTTCAAGGCGATTTACAGTTACATTAGAGCCAACTATAACAGGTTTCGCGGGAATGTCTTTAGCAGACAAATCCCTATCTTTGGGATCAACCATAGACTCTAATCTAATCTAATCGGTCATGAGATCATTCGTCGATCAATTGAAGTCATGTCGAAAATACGTTGATCCATACCTTTAAGTCTTGTATTTTTTGAGTACTCGGCTGTTATACGTTAGAGCTCTAGACAGGAGCAAACTCCAGAAAGGCAGTCTAAAGCTTGAAGTAAGTAGTTGCATCTTCCCCTTCGATTTGACTCATTGACGAACGAGACTTGAGATCTGAACAGAGACTTCGCTTATCCAATAAGAATATCCCGGAAACCGGTGGGAAATAGTTCGGGATCTAGATCCTGTTTTTAAAGTAATCTAAATTCTCTCCCAGGCAGGCTCGAACTGTACGGCAGCAAAAACAAACTTCTCTTCATAAGAAGAAATGTATCTTCATTAGCTTGAGATGAAACGAAAAGAAATTCTACCGTTCATAAATTGATCTCTAGGTCGCTTAAGAAAACTCTGAATCGATCTCAACTCTTCGGGCTCTTTATAAACCAACTTGTGTATAGCATCTACACAGCAAGTAATTGAAAGAACAACACAAAGAATACCGTATTTATTGGTTCCCCTTGATTTCAATACAATGTTAACGATTACTAACCTTTAACTCTAGCTTTAGATGTTCAGCTGGAGATAACGTAAATCACTTCGAATCAAATGATCGATTGCTTCCAATTCGACTATTTAGTACAACTAACCACTTGTAAACAATAATTCCTTTCTACATCTAAGAATACATCCTTTTTCACTCACACACCCCCAAAAAATAAGCAGCAACATCATAACCGCCCGGAGATTTATGATTGTTAAATAAACAAGAGCATAGCGAAGCTCATTAAAATGACATTAAAGTCTGTTGCAAATCCGAAACGATCCATCATAGCGCATTGCCGGTGAAAGCAGTGCCGAGCTATGAGTATTAAAGCCACAAGCGGCCGCAAGTTGAGTGGCCGCATGAAATATGAACTATGGAGAAATCAGAGGAAATGCAAAACCCGAAACCAAAAAACCGAAAATAAAATGATAAAAACACACACACGCGCGTGTGTATATAGCATACATACAGGCGCGCACGTAAAGTGACATGTCTTCGCCACCGAAAACGCATGTCCGGGTAATGCTGACACATTAATTTGTCCCCCAAGGACCGCCAATGAACTGCACGAGGCGGCATTGTGGTCGAGCACTGCGAGCGCGACCGCACACCCGAGCGCCGCCGTAGCATAACAACAGGCGCACAAGCATGGCAGGCGCAGGAAAAACGTGAGCCAGCATAATGCGCGGAGACCAGCGCAGCGCACGAGCACGCGAGTGGCGAAGGGAATATATACGAAATTCAGGGAAATAGAGTCACTAGTAGCACTAGTGGGTATGTGGCGGTTAGTATGCACGGGAGAATGATAGTGGCAGAAATTAACGGTAAATAAAAGTAAGTAAACCATCAACAAGCTGTGTGAAAAGCTCTTTTCTTACACACAAGCACACAAACAGACACACGAGCGCGCGCCTTCTGGCCAGCTTTGTCACGTCTCAGCGTGTAGCGCCTCGGCGACTGAAGGCGAGCGAATCAGTGTAAACAGCGCGCAATGTAGCCGAGTAAACATGCGAAATAAATTGAGTTATTAAAGCCGAGATAAGTAAATGAGGACAAAGAAGCCGCAGCTGGCGTTGCGCGGACACTAAGCGGCCCGAAAGAGTGCAAGTAAGCGCAAAATAAAAATAATTGCTCAAGGAAAGTGCAAAATAATACACAAAAAACAATACAAAAAAAAAACAAATAATAAGATACCGAAATGCTAAAGAAAATGCGCGTGACATAAAAATTAAAATAAGGCACAGGAAAGCACAGTTTTCCTCAGTTATCAAAAGCTATTAATTAAATTATAAGCAATTCCGCTGTGGCCTGGCACCCATTCCAGTTTTATCTCAAGAAGACTCGATACTATTGATAGCGAGGTTAGGCACTCCTTGATCAACCCTGAACGCACTGGTAATGAGTTTAAGGCTAGGTCGCCACCCTGCCATCTGATTGGATGGTCACGTTTCTGAAGGAGTTTGAACTCGAGAGCAGTTGATCTACTGTAACATAGGCTTGGAAAAGACTGCAATAGTCCAGAAGACGGCTACTTTAGTTTATAGAAAGCTCCTGACAGTAAACCCCTCCATGAACCCCCCTAGCTTTGATCCATTCATAGAGAAGCCCACTGCCGTTCTCCTCTAATGGCTTCTTTGCTCCCTCAACTCCCTCGCCTTTATTTGGGTAGAGAAGGAGCCGTCAGAGTTCTGTTTGGCGACTCCATGATCCAAGAGCAACTTTCGCTGTCACACCTTTCCAGGATATCTACGGGAACCATGTGCAAAATGGGGTTAAGTGCCATGGTTAAAGTGAACCTTAGTGCACTACACATGCTGATGAGCGCCGCCCGCTAAATGCTCTCGATTTTCTTTGCAAGTGTGCTTTTTTCCAGAGCCCTTCACCACATAAAGACTCCATAGAACATGTCTGGCTTGATTGTGTCGTAGAGCCAGAGAACCACTTTTGGTGAGAGACCGCACCTTTCAACGTAGAATGATTTCAGATGGCTCGAAAATGGGCGTTTGAGTTGGGGAATATACTGTCCAGAGTTAGGCATAAGGCAACCTTTCGTTTTGCGGACCACTGCAGTATGTTTTAAGTTAAGGTGTTTGATGTTGCGAAAGCCGCGGAACTAGCCTCTGAAGCACCTGTAGGCAATTCCAGAGTCAACATCTACGTAGACAGCCAAGACAGCCAAGTAGCAGTAACCTCGTATCGCATATTGTTCAGAAGTGTCTTGAAAAGCAGGGTTACAGGGGAAAATGTTGCCAGAAGCAAGCAACTTCACTTGTACTGGATGCCAGGTCACAAAGGTATCCAGGGCGACAAAATATTGTAGAAGATTGCCAAGAATGGTGAACGGCTAACATACGAAAACGTGATCAACATTGGAAAACCAGAACAGAAGCATGGCAAAAAAAAATCAAAACCCGATGGAACGAGCTACCTAGGTAACGGTAAATGGTAGATCGGAAGTACACAAAATTACAATTGGCACTCGATAGAAGAGACTGTGAAAACATGATAGGAATACTTACTGGTGACTGTCTGGTGGCGACACACGTGCCTCGTATGGGGCTAACAGGTCGAGAAGACTGAAGAAAATGTTTAGAGTAGGGCACCAGGGAAACAAAGGAGCACTTGTGCATTTGTCTGGGGTTCCCACGGTATGATGCACTGGAAGAGGTATCGATAGTGAGTGTTAAAATTCCCGTCAAGCTCAGTCATTCTAAAGGATTACTCCTCCTCTTGGAATATCAAATGATAATCAATATGCTCCGAATGATGGCCACAACCGTAGACTAAAACTGCAGTTTTCAAATGCCATATACCTACAAGGATACACGAGCTGAATGCAGAATTTGGCCAGCATACTCGTTTGCCCATAATTTTTCAATCCACCCAAACATTTCTTTCACACCCGGCCATACATCTACCCAAGCATATTGAAATCAATGTGGCTGGTTATAGGGTGTCTCCAAATACCGTGCTCCGTTTTGACTACAATTTGTCAGCAGACACGATTTGAATTCAAGCCGCTTAGTAGCTTAAAGCAAACGATTAGGGAAGAGGAGCGAAAAAGAGCGGTGCCATGAAATTTTTTGGTCTGCGCACATAATTGTTCATGTGTAGGTATGTTTATGCCGGTGAGGATATTGAAAATAATACTCATGTGATTGCATGTGTCTGGACGCATTGTTAAATACACAAAAGCATGCAAGTGTGCGTGTGTGTGCTGGCTGATATTTTGCTAATTATTGCGGCTGGTCAGCGATGCTCCAATTTTAAAACCAAATACAGTGGGCTGAGCAAAACAAAAAGTTGCATAAAAAATATAGCCTATGTATGTTTACTTGATTATGTATACCATGCATATGCATATTAACATAAAATTTATATATAATGTTTTTGTTGTTTCGAAATATACATAGTTGCCATATGTTCATTGAAAATGTAAAATCATAGTACTTTTTATTTGTATTAGTTTTGTGTATAAAAAATTGCAAAAACAATCCACCATACAGTTAAAAATGAAATAAATACTTTTTCTAGCGTTGCCATCTGTTTTTTTACTAATTTTTTTTTTATTGTATTCAGCATAGAAATTAAAAATTCTGCTTATGTTGAAAATGGTAAAAGCATTTTTGAAATTTAAATAAACATTTTTCCAAGTGTTACCATCTGTTTTTTTTAATATTTTTTTTTATATTATATTCAACATAGAAATTTAAATTTGCGCTTACGTTGAAAATGATAAAATTAGTTTTGAAATTTTAAATAAATATTTTCCCAAGGGTTGCCATCTGTTTTTTTTACTAATTTTTTTTTATATTATATTCAGCATAGAAATTAAAATTTGCGCTTTCGTTGAAAATGATAAAATTATTTTTGAAATTTTAAATAAATATTTTTCCAAGGGTTGCCATCTGGTTTAAAACTTTTTTTTAATTAATATGTTTAGTTCAAAAATGCTGTCAAGTAAAGTCCAAGCTAAAATTCAGAAGGCTTGCTTAATATCGTAATTTCTTTAAAGTTGCCACATATTTTGAATAAATTAAATAAATTTTATAGAAATTATGTTCAATTTCAATGTGTTGGAAGTGTTCCTTAACAGTTTTCGAAAAAAAAATGTTTAGAAATATTTTTAATTTTTTTATGTAAAGGGTGCTTCAATGAGTGTTTTCCAATTTTGTACAAGTCATTCAAAAATTTTTTGGATTTGAGAATAGGAACAAAATTTAATAATATAAATTCAAAAAATTCCAGCAAAATTTGGATCATTTGGAACACCACTTACTTACAAAACTACAACAGTGGACTTTTCTACCATTAATTCATTCTCTATCGATTTGTGAGGTTATTATTGACTAACAACCCTGAATTAATTACAAGACCCCATATGCCTTTACTGATAATATTTCTTTTTTCGAAAAGACACCGTTTTCGCAGAGTTAATTTGAAAAAATTTTGTGGAAAAAGTCTTCCGATATTTAAAAGTCCGCTGACATAACGGTTGAAAATAAAAAAAAAATTATTTTATTAAGAAATTTTCCCGAAAAAAAATTTTATACCATAATTCCAGCATTTGAGCCCACTGTGCAGTGTCGCATTGCCGCAATAGAAAAAATCTGCAAAAGCTTGGCGCTATGCCTCCTCATGTCCATGTGTGTATGTTCCTCAATATACACATATAAATTTGTTTGTGTGTGGGTCTAAGTTTGACTTTGCTTGTTTGTGTGTGTTGCTAAAAGTATAAATCATTTATTTGCATGCGACTGCAGTGTTGTTGCATTGTGGGAACAAACATGCCAATGCCGATAAATACGCCAAACACACACACACGCATAGTAACCAACACAAAGGCGCACTCGGCCGGTCAGCCGGTCGGCCCAAATGGCGTTTTGAGCAAATACCCTGTAGGAAAATTTTAGTTGGAGCTCGCTTATTTTTTGAGAGAGTTAGTTATCGTTGAGCTGAAATTGTTGCTAGACATAAATAATGAGTTCTACTTAAAGTCTTAACTAAAACTTTAACCTAAAGTCTTAACTGAAAACATTCCAATTTGTTTCCTAAGCGCCACTTTTAGTCAATCTGTTCATTAGAAGCGCATATATATCCATACGCTTGTGGCATGCAACCATTAATTATCCTGCGGTTCGTGTTCTGTGGCATGTTGCACTCCTACTGCCCGCCATGCAGTTTGGCTATAAGCGCTTTTTTGTTGTTATTGCCATGCTATTATTTGTAATTGTTATGCCGCAAAATATGTAGCACATGAACTGGCAGCTGCAACACAGGCACACACACGCACACGCTGATTGCATTGCGATTGCAGGCAAACCGAATTAAGTCCACAACTCCACAACTAATTTGTAAATTTGTAAATGCGAGTTTTGCTCAATTTCAAACTGTAAATTAAACAAATCGTGGAGGCCCGCAATATTTCGGACTTTCTGATAATAGACTGCATGCGATTTAGAGTGGTGGCTAATTGGTATGAATTAAAATTTGAGGTTAGTTTGGGTTGAGCGAGCCAAACGAGGAAAAAAACTCAAACAGTACAACAAAAAATAAACAAATGCGTTGAGGTTGCAGTATAAATGTGATGTGTGAATTATTGCATAATTGACAGAAGGAGGTGAGCGTATATGAGAAAGATTGTTCTGGAAAACTCTTGAAATTAAAAAAAAAATTCTTACAACTCCAATATTTCAAAAAACGATATGAGTACATATTTTAAGCAGACCAGAGTGGATAATTTTTGAAAACAAAGATCATAAAATTTGAGGTTATGTGAAAAAAAATCTATTATTGCAGATTTTGTAATCTATTATTGTAGATTTGTAAAGTTTTCAGCTGCCGCTATCAGATATAACCAGTATATAATCAACAAATAACCGTTTTATATCCAAAGCTAAAATTTTGTTTCAATAGGAATTCAAGAAAAATTGAAAATTAGTTTTGTACTGCTTACGATGATGCAGTAAATGATATTATGTACATATACATAGCATAAAATTGTTAGTTTCCGCTGTCCAATATAATCAATATATAACCAGAACACACATTTTGTTTCAATGTTGTAATGAAAAAATGAAAAGTGATGCTACGTTATTTAGCATTTTAGGTGCGATATAAAGGTTATGGATCTACTCATTACTTACAACATTGCCGTATAACTTTTTTCTATAGAAAACATTGTTTTTCCGTAACTTAAGATAAAACATTTTTAAGGGGGTATTCTACTCTAGAATTTTGAAAAATTCGATTTTTTTTTTTCATATGTTTAAAGTTTAGACTTTCAAAAATATGACCTTGGAAGGATTTTTCGAAATTCGACTTATTTTCCGAGATACAGCCGATCCTGTGAGGTGGTGTCCGTGTTAATTAGAATTGTCTCCTAAACTTTAAACGCGTTTTTCTCGAAATTACTTTTTTCCACACGGTACCGGCATTATCTCAAGTTCTATACAACCGATTTACTTGAAATTTTGTGTGAACCTTCTTTATATAATCCGTTATCGTTCCTATCAGCATCGTGAAAATTTTTGTTTTTAATATTTAAAAAAAAAATCAAGAATTTCAAAGAAAGCGTAAAAAGTTATTTTTATCTTCAGGCGGTCGCCATTTTTCAAAAAAAAAAAAAATTTTCGTGTTATCGGACTATAACAGCATCCTTACTGATTAAGAATTTCTTTTGATTTTTTTTTCAGACCACCAGGAGAGTCAGGATCAATGTCACCAAGATGCGCCATTTTTTTTACACCTGTCTCTCCCCCCCATCCCCCCTCTAAGTAGCAGTTTGTCCTTAAACTATTTTCAATTCAATGTCTGTTATTTTATATTTCGTTAGTTGACAATGGGTGGCAACATACTATGAATTTCTGTATTTTTTTTATAATTTGGTAAGACTTCGACACTAGGCTATGGGCTTAAGGGGGGAGCCTGCTTTAGAGGCTTAAAAAACGACTTTTTTGAGAATTTTTTTTGGGAGGGAAAGAAATAGTTGATTAGAGCGAAAGGTTTATAGTTATATATTTATACATCATCCGCAATTTTTTTTTTTGGATATTCTGGCTTTGGGAAGCAAATGCACATGCGAGATGCATCTTCGGACGGCGGGCAGGATTTAAAAAGACTCATATTTTTTAATAACTTATCTTCTAGTTAAACTAAAAAATTTGCAAAAAATGTGTAAAATTCTAAAATTTTTTTCAAATTGAAAAATAAGTGGTTTTTAAGCAAAAGAATTTTAATTTATGTTGTTTAAAAATATGTTCAAACGTTACTTTTCTCAGTTTTCTATTCTACCCGCCAATTAAAAAAACGTAAAAAAAACCGAGAAATCGCTCGTCAAAGTTTCCGCTTTTTGTCCAAGTGCTCATATACCTTCTAGACGCTCGGTCAGTAGTTATTTCCCCTCTAGATTGGTCAATATTTCGAATTTCCATCTCCAACTTTGGGGACATATTCTTAGCTATTTTCGATTTTTTGAAGCTTTCATTATGATATACACAAATAATTTAGTATAGTCAGTCTTACCAATACCATTAGAGATTTTTGTGAACATACCTGAAAAGAGAATTAGAATTTAATAATAATGATTTTGTTATAATTTTTTATAGGTAAAAAATGAAGTGAAGCAATAAAGTTTTTAAAGTAGGTGAAACTAATGAGTAATACAAGTAGATGTACTGCTTTTAATAAGTTTTTTCTGACAGATCACGCGTGAGTCGTGTCAAGCTGTCATGTTATTTTTGCTCAGTTTTTTTTTGGCATTTCATGGATAAAATGGAAAGGCTTACGACATGAACAACTTTTACAAATCATTCAATTTTATTACGAAAATTCACGTTCTGTAAAGAGTAGTATGTCTCGCGCTCTTATGAACAACATAATCGGTCTACCGAGTGCACTATTCGCAACACCATCACCCATCTTGAGACGCAACGTCATTATTGGATAATATTCGACCGAATGGACCATGTCCAGCATGCAGTGAAGTAAATAAAACAGACGTAGCTGAGAGTATACGCGAAGACCGTGGAGAGTTCAGTCGGCGCCGCAGCAACTCGGACAGACGTATGGAACGACGGCGCATTTAATGTCGAGATCTAACTCAATGGGTATGTACACAAGCAAAATTACATGTTTTGGGACGGAGCGCAACCTGAAGAGATTCAAGAGTTACCATTTCATTCAGAGAAAACAATGGTTTGGAGTGATTTGTGGGCCCCTGGAATCATCGGTCCATATTTCTTCAAAAATGAACGAACAAGTAATCGAAAATGGTCTCAACGGATGGACCATTTGAAACGTAGACGCGCCCAACATTTGAAAGAGATAATCTTCAAAAACTTTTTTAGAATTTTTTTTTGCCATTTCTGCTATAGGCAACTACGTTGCACCGGCAGTAGTGCTTTCAAAGCGCCAAGAGCAAAGTTCTAAATAAAAAACCAGCAGTTTTGTATCGGAATTTGATTCTGGATAGTACTAAAAGTCACAGAATACCTTACAACTGAAACGGAAGCAACCAATAATGACACGGTCGAAGCTAAATTTCATCAACGAAGCGTATTTGTATTGTCTATTAAGTAACATAGTGATCTTTACTAGCTCTACGAGTCCACAGCTCTCTTAATCATGAGATCCAAATTTGAATAACTCGTAGCTGGCCAAGGCGTGCTACCTTCTTCCAAAAAAGAAAAATAAACAAAAAAAAAAATTGGCAGCAACGAGGAAAAGAGTTTTGGAGACCCAAGATATCCACCGCATTTTTGATTGATGACAATATGATAGTGTTTTAATGGTGAAATGAAAATCAGTTACTTGTTGAGAATACTCGCAAATGACTTTGGTACCAGATTTTTTTTATATCTGACTAAACATGATGGTGACGAGATTCTTTGACAAGAGTTTAACGAAGAAAGCAGTCTTTCGATAATTATATTTGCCCGCTTCCAGGTTGAGCAAACTTTCATGTACAACAAATAAGGCACAAGAATATCACATAGAAGGCAACTTGATGGGTAGAGCTTCCTTCATCGATGAACAGATTAAACATTCTAAGAGCTCATATTAGAAAGTTAGTTGTACTATATCTAAGGCTAGTAATTCGCTCTGTCAGGAAGGAATTACAATGAATTGTTTCCGTTGAAAAAATCGAAAAACGAAAGCTGTAAAGAGTTTCAACGACGGTTTTAGAAGAGCAAAATATAATTAAAGGTTTCAGACATTTTAATTGTCAATTCAGATTTTATTTAAGATCTTTGTTGTTTCTGAGAAATTAAGGGACGAGGAAGAAAGGATGTTGTGCTTCTATATATATGTAATATACGAATATATGTGAATTGATTGGGCAAGATCTGGTGAACTGAAGTAAAAATGATTCTCAGTGCTTAACTATATAATTATTTCCATATATGTATATGTATGTACCTACATATCTATATATTTATACACATGAATTTATATATATACATACATATGTATATAAATGTATTAATGTCTACAAGCGTTTCAACACAAATATTCACTGGAGAGCAAAAGTCTGCTTTTGATAAAATCTTAATGAATGTTATGAAAAGTATAAATCAAATAAATAAGCGCGCACAGCAAAAGAAAAATTGCAACAACAACAAACACATAAACAAGCATGGAATCAAAGTGGGATGGGCAAATGTGCCTACAACAGTGGCGAGAAAATAAATTAGAATGCGATTTGAATGAGATACGGAAGCCGGAGGCGGAGATAGTGACGACAGCAAACAGGACAGCGGGCATTAAGAGGCAAGAAAAAGGAGAAAACCCAACAAAAACAAGAAACTCAGTAGACACAGTGTGTGTGTAAGCGGCAGGCGGACACAAACGGCTAGATAAACAATATACGAAGCTGCAAATGGTGTGAATCGAGTTAAGCACACGTGAGATTAACAGCGAAAAAAGGCAAATACAAATGCAAACACACACGCACACAGAAGCATGTGTATGTGTGGGTATGCAGATGCATGAGATATGAGCGCGGCAATTGCCAAGGCTTTAGGCACACACACACATGTCGCTTCATACATGAATCTCTCTATGAGTTACGTATACGCCATGTCGACCCAAAGCGAACCGACATAAGCAAGTCTGTGCCGAGGCGGAGTGGGCGCGGTAAGAACTATCAAAAAGCACACATAAAATACAGAAAAAGGAAAACAATCACAGATAAAGCAGAGCGAAATGTAATGAAAAATGGACGTCAGCAAAATTGTTAAAGCCAAACGAAAACTCATTAAAATTAATGAAACGAGTAGAAACTGTTGAGCATAAAAGCAAACACTGTGCGATAAATGCAAAAAAAAAAAAAATAAAGGCGAAAAAAGACAACACTGAAATGTAATGCAAGAATATGTGTCGATAGTGCAAACACATTATGCAATGTAATGTACGTCAAACTGATAGATAATAACGGCTTGGTGAATGGCGAGCAGTGGAAAAGGGATATAAAATTGAGAATATAACAAATTCATTAA
>JBAWJQ010002088.1:0-49602 GCA_037783105.1 Bactrocera zonata | reverse complement strand
TAAAAAAAAGGTCCCTGAAAATTTCTCAAGCGTTTTTGAGAATTAGAATTGTTCCGGGA
Organism: Bactrocera zonata; assembly: GCA_037783105.1. Classification (NCBI taxonomy): domain Eukaryota; kingdom Metazoa; phylum Arthropoda; class Insecta; order Diptera; family Tephritidae; genus Bactrocera; species Bactrocera zonata. The sequence continues at coordinate 49,543 of JBAWJQ010002088.1, read as the reverse complement.
TGCGTGTTGTTCAATACCTTTAGAATGTTCACTTTATTACACTTTACCAATTGCCTGTACCGGACACTTGATTTGCGGAAAATTGCGACGGCGAGATTAGCGAGAAAAGAAAACGCGTGCGGATTCGATTGCGGTTCAATTACAATTCCTTTCTTTATTTTAGCAACTAGATGACTTAGCCTAAATCTTAAAGCTAACGGGAAAAAACAGTTGGAATGTTAGTATGTATGTACAAAAAGGAGGTAAGTATAATTCTTTTCGTTCAATATTGTAATAGATTATGGTAAGTATTAAGGTAAGTAGTAGATTAATATTAAGGTAAGTATAATAAATTTTCTTAATTTAATTTTTAACAATTCAATAGTTTATAATTTTTATAATTCAGTATTTTACAATTCAATTATTATTTTTATTTTAGGTATAAATTTGTAGATAGGTCGCTTGACGCAACACCGGCCACCTTGACAGGATCAATTTCCTTCAACCTCCATTGGAAGCAAGGCCAGCTTGTGGATGGGGCGCTTGATTGTGCCCGCCTTAGTCGCCACTTCTGCGACTCGCACCTTGCCGTCTTGGCCTTCGACGGTTGCGCCGACGCGGCCGATTACCCACTGCTGCGGCGGCACGTTGTCTTCGTGAACGAGGACGAGATCGCCTGGCTGCAGGTTGCGTTTGGGGTGGAGCCATTTGTTGCGCTCCTGAAGGCTCGTTAGATATATTTTGGACCACTGTTGCCAAAACTGTTGCTTGAGACAGCAAACAAGTTGCCATCTCTCGCAGCAACGAATTGGGTCCGTTGGCACTTGTGCTGGGGGCAGTGCTCGCAGAGGACAACCGATTAAAAGGTGCGCTGGAGTTAGTGCTTCTCCGTCGTTGGGGTCCTGGCTCAACGGTGTTAGGGGACGCGAGTTCAAAATGGCCTCCACTTCGGCCAGTAGCGTTGAGAGCTCTTCCGTTGTTAGTAGAGCGTTGCCGAGGGCGCGAACGATTAGATGCTTGGCGGACTTCACGGCCGCCTCCCATAATCCGCCGAAGTGCGGCGCCCTGGGTGGTATAAAGCCGAAGCTGAATCCTTCTTCGGCTGCGAATCCCATTAGCTCTGGAGCTTGCGCTAGAAAGGCTTCCTTCAGCTCGCGCAGCTTGCGGTCGGCGCCGACAAAGTTGGTTGCGTTGTCGCTGAATACTTTCTGTGGCATCCCTCGGCGACCAATGAACCTTTTAAGGGCGAAAATAAAAGAATTAGTAGACAGGTCCGAGACTAGTTCTAAATGTACTGCTTTTGAAGTGAAGCAAACGAAAACTGCTATATAAGTCTTTACGGGTGGTCGACCACGTATTTTTAACGTTGTATATATGGGACCACAAAAATCTACGCCACATATCAGAAAGGGTCGTAACGCTCGAAGTCTTTCAACTGGCAAATTTCCCATTATTTGGGTTTGCAACTTCGGCTTGTAATGAAAGCAATGTGTACAATTTCTTACGGTTCTACTGCAAGCTTCTCTGGCATTAATTAGCCATATGCGTTCTCGAAGAAGCGCAACCAACGCTTTTGCCCCAGCGTGGTGATTTCGAAAGTGCAGGAACCGTAAATAAGTGATAACGAAATGCGAATTTTTATTCAGTAATAATGGGAATTTGGCATCGTATGGGAGAGGTGCATTCAATAGGCGACCTCCTACTCGGATTAATTTAAGGGAAAGCGACGTATCCGAGCACTCATGCAAGAACGGGTTGAGTTTTTGCAAGTTAGCGGGTAGCGTCGTGCCTTTAGTCAGTTTTTGGATTTCGCTCGCAAACTCAGAATGTTGAATCACCTGGACAATTTTCAAAAAACTCAAGTTTAATTCATCTGCAGTCAGAGCTCTTCCCACAGTAGGCATCTTTGGTCGTCTGATCCATCGTAATAAGTATGCGACCACGCGAAGCAACTTTTGATGAGAAGAGAATTTTTCAATCAGCTCCATTATAGTGTTATCTTTCACATTTGCAGAAAATGTGACAGCGTTTTTCTTCTTCTCTAAGGCTTCGTTTTCTGGGGAGAGCTGGAAGTGAGCGTTAATTGGCCATAAAGCGGGGTCTTCTAGGAGGAACTGTGGACCGCCAAACCATATAGAATTATTCAATTCGTCCACGTTACAACCCCGAGACACTTGATCCGCAGGATTTTGTTTCGTTGGCACATGTCGCCACTGTACATTGTCAGTCAATTCTTGGATTTCGGACACTCTATTTGCGACAAAGGTTTGTAATGAAGATGGATGCGTTTTTACCCAGTGCAATACAATTTCAGAGTCTGTCCAAAATATAATTTTCTCGAATCGTCGACTCAACATTGGTGCAACTCGTGACCATAATTTGGCAAGAAGATGTGCTGCCGAGAGCTCGAGACGCGGAAGAGACTTGGTCTTCAGCGGAGCCACTCTAGACTTTGCAGTAAGCAGCATACATTTGACACCACTAGCAGATTGGCTTCGTATGTATATGCAGCATCCGTACGCTCTTATTGAAGCGTCGGAGAAGCCATGGACTTGGCATGTAGCAGTCGACTCTAGGTTTACATACCGAGGAATGCTAATTGACGAGAGCTGCAGTAGGTTGGCTTTGAAATTCTGCCAGCTAGTGTCGAGGCGCAATGGAATCGACTCATCCCAATCTAGTTTTTGAATCCAAAGCTCTTGCAATAAGATTTTTGCTTTGGTAACTAATGGGGCTAATAATCCAAGAGGATCGAAAAGGCGAGCGGAGACTGACAATATGTTCCGTTTAGTGGCTCGCAGATCAGTAAAGTTAGCATCCAAAATAAATCGAAACAAATCCTCTTTCGGCAACCAGTGGATTCCTAGTGTTTTAGTTGAATTTTTGTCATTGAAACTTAATGACTTTTCAGTGCAATCACTGTCGAAAAATTTAGGGTGGTTCGAAAACCACTTTGTTAAAGTGAATCCTGCCGAGTTTAATATTTTAATTACTTCACTTCTTATAAGATCTAGAGACTCAAAATTTTCAGATCCTGTCAATAAGTCATCGACATAAAAGTCTCTTTTAATGGCCAATGAACCGAGTGGGTATTTAGTTGTATTAGCATCGCTGAGCATTTGTAAACACCGTGTTGCGAGAAATGGAGCAGGCGCAGTGCCGTATGTGACGGTGTTGAGACGAAAAATTTGAATTTGCTCAGAAGGATGCTCTCTCCACACAATAAGCTGACAATTTCTGTCTTCTTCGTGCACCATTATTTGGCGGTACATTTTAGTAATGTCTGCCGTTAAAGCGTACTTGTGTAGACGAAAACGAAGAAGAGTTGAGTACAATTCTTCTTGGATGGTTGGGCCTACCATCAAAAGTTCATTCAACGCTATTTGAGTTGAAGATCGACTCGAAGCATCAAATACAACACGTAATTTGGTTGTTGTGCTCTCGGGCCTTAAAACGCATTGATGCGGAATGAAGTAGTGTGGCTCACTCGGGATCTTATTGTTCGTTGGGCTCATGTGACCCAATGCTTTATATTCATTCATAAAGTCCAGATACATTTTACGAAGTTCTGGATCTTTTAATGTCCTTCTCTCCAGGGCCTGAAACCGCCGAACTGCGGTTTCATATGAGTGACCGAGTAACTTACGGTCAGCTTTAAAGGGCATTCTAACTTGAAGCCGTCCTGAAGGCAATACTTGAGTTGTATTTACGAAAAATTTTTCACACTCTTGTTGCTCTGGTGTGAATTTGATGCCATTTGATTCTGAAGGTAATTCTTCTAACGCCCAAAATTTTTGGACCACCGAATTAATTGACGTTAAGTCATCTTCAGATTGGCATAATGTGCTAGTTGCAGAAGGAGGAGGACTTAGATTGCTGGCATATTTGCCAGACACAACCCACCCTAAAAGGGTTTTCTGTAGCGTTGGTTGATTAGGGCCACTTTTAATTTGGCCAACCGCTAACAGTTCGAAAAAGGTTTCTGCACCCAATAAGATATCAATCTTTTTTGATTTATGGAATTCTGGATCCGCCAATTTAATATTGCGCGGAATTTTCCAGCCATTAACATTTATGTTATGGTCTGGATGATTAGCCGAAATGCAACGCATTATCCAGAATTCCGCCGAAAATTCGTAATTATTGACCCGCGACTTAACAAACGCGCTTAGTTTTGTCCCCACCTTCGTGTTGGAATTTCCAATTCCTATTATGTTTAACGTTTTGTGTTGGCGACGAATCCGCAACTTTTGTGCCAAGTCCTCTGTCATAAAGTTGACTTGGGAGCCTGAGTCCAGTAACGCTCTCGCAGGCAGGTATTCACCATAACTGGTCCTCACTTGAATAACAGCTGTCGCCAACATTACCCGATCCGGCATACTCGCTGTATGCATGGCATGTGTGGTTGATGGTTGCGGATGAGATGCAGCGGGGAAGGAAACCGGGTACTGGTGTAACAATGTGTGATGCGATCGATTGCATACACGACATCGATCCGCTCTACACTTGGACACAGTATGCCCCTTACGCAAGCAATTTATGCATAAGGGCACCGATTTCACAAACTCGAACCTCTGTTGTACAGGAAGCGCCTTGAACGTGGGGCAGGCAGTTAAATGGTGCTCCTTTGACTTGCATTTCTGACAAGTTGGCTGCTTTGCATCTGCAGCAACTAAAGCAGATTTTGTCCTATCCATGTGTTGCTGCTTCACGTGGCTCATGCTGGTTGTGGATCCGGATTTCGTCCTCGAACAGGATGCTCCTTCCGCTGCTAACTGCTGAAACCTTCTATTCAAAATTGCTTCGCAATCCTTCCATAACGGTAAGTGATCGTAGTCAAGTTGCTCTTCCCACTTGGATCGGGTGACAGAGTCAACTTTTGTCATAACTATATGTATTATAATGGCGTTTGTTATTTGCTTCTCATCGCCCAGAGATAGCAAAGAGTCATAAACAGCAGACACTTCATCAATCATTGATCGCAATGAAGGCGCGGATGGCTTTGGGATGGTTGGCAGCTCAAAAAGTTTAGATATTGTATTGAAAAATATCAAGCACTTATTATCGTAAACTTTTTTGAGACTTGCCAACGCTTTCGGATAATTTTCATCCGACATCTGAAACGCTTTAACTGTTCCCAGAGCCTCTCCAGATAGACAATTTACCAAATGGTTAAATTTTTCTATATCTGGAATATTTGGGTCATTATGAACCAAGCTCTCAAACAAACTCATAAAGTTTTTAAATTCTGAATATTCTCCCTTGAATTTCGGCAAATTCATTTTAGGGAGTCTTGAGCTGTGAGAAGCTACGAAAGATGTTTCGGCAATTGACGTTCTATTTTTGGCTAAAATATTTTTAATTATTGATTTCGTTTCAACAATTATGTCCTCTAACTCCCCTCGGGCCATGTCGTCTTCATCAATCTCTTCAATTTTAGATTGGCATTTCATTAGTTTTTCGCTATGTGAATTTAATATGTCGAGCCGACATTCCAATTCAATTGGATCTAACGACATGGTTTTTTCTAAGAGGCCCGTCTTTATTCGCAAAATACTATTTTTTGCCACCGTCCTTTGACGCTTTAATGACTTTAAGTCGATTAACTCCTTACTTGGAGAGAGGTTGGCGATAGTTGGCTTTGGCTTGCTCATTTTGCGTGTTTAAAATGAATTTCCGAAAAAAAAAAAAAAAAAAAAAAAAAAAAAAAGACTACAAAGGTTGGCAACAGATATATTAAGAATCGATAACGAAAACGAAAAAATATATACTATATATATCGATTCCCAAATACACGAAAGCCAAACCAATAGCAATAAAGGTTGGCAACAAATATATTTGGAATCGGTTACGAAAACGAGAAAGAATAATATCGATTCTCAAGTATACGAAAGCCAAACCAATGAGTTATGCAAATGAGCAAGAGCAAGCACAATTGAAAATTTAACGCGAAAAAATATTGTCCAATAATGAAATTTGTGAAAACCCGAGATAATGTGCGAAAAAATTGACCGAATTAAAAGTTCAAAATTATGCGATTTACAAAAGGGTCGCACCTTAATGTAGGCAAATCCGCAATCCCAAAATCCCTTCACATTCACTTCAATATGTAATATGTATATATACAAGTATGTATAACCATATATAATATATGTATGTATAAATAAGCGTTTAATGTGAAAAGGGAGAGCCAAAAACTGAAAGTGTGCGTTTGCAGTTTTATTATTATTGTTTTTTGTTTGCACCACTTTCAATAATTCGCACTCGTTACCTGGTGCGTCGGCTGTTTGCCGGCGCTTACGTCCCTCTGGCACAGGATACAGCGGCAGCTCATTCCCACGATGACTTAAGTAGCAGTGGATAGGATGTTGACAATAGCAGATTGGGATGGCAGCAGCGGAGCGACGACAGCAGCAGCGACGGAATGGCAGCAGCGACAAGATGGCAGCAACGACGTGATGGCAGCAACGGAGCGACGACAGCAGCAGCGACGGGATGACAGCAGCGACAAGATGGCAGCAACGACGTGATGGCAGCAACGGAGCGACGACAGCAGCAGCAAGATGGCAGCAACGACGTGATGGCAGCAGCGGAGTGATGGCAGCAGCGGAGTGATGACAGCAGCGGAGTGATGACAGCAGCGGCTGGATATCAACAGCGGTGGCGGCAGCGATGCGATGATTTCAACGGGTAGCGGTGAAAACGGGTTGTCTATTCTACCGGCACTTTGGATTCTACCGGTTGTTAATCTTGCGGCACTTTAAGCGAACGGGAGTTTTTTCTTTTTTTTTTTTTGAAACTGTAACTTAATTTTTTTTTTTTTTGAGTAGGCCAAAAACGTTTCGTGGCTTTATTTGTGCCCACCACTGTACCGCACAATAGATCACTTTTCGCACTGGTTAGTACAGCGACCACCCTTTATGTTTTTTCTTTCTTGGTGAATTTCTCGCTTTACGCTTGTATACGTATACGCACACCCTCCACAATACTTCCCTTTTCCTCTTTTTTTTTTGATTTTTTACACTGAGGTAAGTATACGGGTAAGTATTTCAGCACTGCACTTACACTGTATGTACATATGTAAATATGTATATTATTTTTTACAGATTTTCACTGGTCCACAATTCGTATATATATATATGTATTTATTCTTTTTTCAGGTTTCACTGCACACACTTTATATATCGATATGTACTTGTATTTATGTGTACATATATTTGGGTTTTTTATCCGTTTTAAAATTTTTTTTTTTTTTTTGCTGTTTTTTTTGTTTTAGAATTTGTTGTTTTTTCACCTTCACAACCGTGAATACCGAATTCCGCAAACCGAACACCGAAAAGGGTACAATTGGCAATTGGTTTCGAAAAGAATTTTTGCACTATTATTATTTCACTGAGTGTAAATCTTGAGTTAACTTTTTTTTTTTTTTATTATTATTTTTTAAACACGCATTTGTCCCTGCTCGGGCGCCATGAAAATTTCTCAAGCGTTTTTGAGAATTAGAATTGTTCCGGGATGCGTGTTGTTCAATACCTTTAGAATGTTCACTTTATTACACTTTACCAATTGCCTGTACCGGACACTTGATTTGCGGAAAATTGCGACGGCGAGATTAGCGAGAAAAGAAAACGCGTGCGGATTCGATTGCGGTTCAATTACAATTCCTTTCTTTATTTTAGCAACTAGATGACTTAGCCTAAATCTTAAAGCTAACGGGAAAAAACAGTTGGAATGTTAGTATGTATGTACAAAAAGGAGGTAAGTATAATTCTTTTCGTTCAATATTGTAATAGATTATGGTAAGTATTAAGGTAAGTAGTAGATTAATATTAAGGTAAGTATAATAAATTTTCTTAATTTAATTTTTAACAATTCAATAGTTTATAATTTTTATAATTCAGTATTTTACAATTCAATTATTATTTTTATTTTAGGTATAAATTTGTAGATAGGTCGCTTGACGCAACAGTCCCCAAAAGTCAATTTCTACAAAAGTTATGGCTATTTGAAAATAAAAGAGGCATTTTTTTGAAAAAATCATAACTTTTTTGAAGTTGGACAAAAAATTTTGAAAAAATTCTCAAAAATGTTTTTCAAAGGGTAGAAAAGTTGCAGCAAAATCTAAAGGGGTCGGGTTCAAAAGTGGTCGATTTGGTATGGAATACCCCATATATACTTTATAAGGTCTCCGACGCTTCCTTCTGAGTGTAAAAAACTTTGAGACAAATTTAATATAACCTGTTCAGGGTATAAAAATATCCCGACCGGTTTTGTGATTTCTCGTCTTAGCATGGTTTCAGTTCACGTCTAGGATGGAGATAAAAAAAATATGTTATATTTTAAAGTTTTTCTTCCAAAAAAGGCGGAAACGCAAGCTAAATGCTTGAAAATGTGAAAAGTGTTTAAGGTGCTAATATTGTATTAGTCAATCAAACACAATTTTGGTTTCGTTGATTCGCTTAAAATTTTGTAACCAAAGACCAACCACACTATGGATGACCACAATTGTCTAAAATATCGATAAATAATGAAACTAAAAATTACACAAAAGATAACCGTATGGAACCAATTAAATAGACTGGATATAAAACAAGTTTAATATATTTGTACGATAAGAGTGAATGCCTAAAAACTTTAAGAATCGATTAAGCAGATGCTAACCGCTGCTGGAGGCAAAATATACAAATCCCTTTCTGAAGTGCATGGCTACTGGTACTGAAAAGTTGGTCCCTTACGCTAACGTGAAGCGAAAACGATCGCAGGAAAAGTTACATCGCGGTGAGCTTGCGTTGCCAAGGCAGGATTGATGGTCAGGAAGGTTTTGCTTTCTGTTTGATGGGATTAGTTACTCTATACGTTGCTTCTCTATAACTAAACTCTTAGTTTAGATTTTTACTGTCAACTATTCAATAGTCCGAAGAAAGCAATCGCTTAGAAGCAGTCAGCCTTGGTTTGAGCAATAAGAGAGGAAATGAGTGCCATCAGAACAAAGTCACATTGATAAAGACTGGTCAGAAGCTACGGTTGCTTGGTTGGAAGGTTTTTATGAACGCACTTTAGATTTGGCATCTACACCAAATAATTAATTTGGAAGTATTTTGACACCTGTATAATACTAGAGAATTTAAAGTACATTCCGCGATTTTTATGCTGACTGAAATTATTAAAAAAAAATAAGTTCCATTTAATTTTGTGTATGGAGCCAAATTTCTTGCATCGAAGTGTGCAGAATATTGGAAAAGGCCTTCGGTGATAATACTTTGTCGCGAGCAAGTATTATTGATTGGTAAAAATGAGTCAAAGTGATCGAGATCACGTTGGCAAATCACGTACAGGACAGACCTTAACATCAACTGATGATCAAAACGTCAATAAAATAAAGGAATAACAGCCAGAGATCTTATTGGCAAAATAATTCCCAAATCCTGTATGTGAAACAATACTTTCCGATTACCAGGATGGCATAAAACGTATTATTTCTGGAAATGAGTTAAAACTAGTTATGGTAAGTCATAGATCTAGGCTTGCGATCCGGTAACATATGATCAGATCAGTCGGCCGAATATCGTGGAGAAATGAATCGAAATCCAAAAACAAACACGTCAAAGCAGGTCAAAAATCAAGGTAATGTTGACAGTTTTCTTCTATTATCAAGGTGTGGTGCACTCCGAACTCCATCCCAACCAGCCAAACTGTAAATAAAAAATACCATTTGTGTGTTATGCGGCGTTTGCGCGAAGCTATTCGTAAAGAGAGGCTAGAATTATGGGCGTCTTGGTTCTTGCACTTCGGTAATGCACCGTCGCATACTGGACTGATGCTGTGTGAGTTCAGTCTATTCAGCAAACTCAAAGGACCACCAAGCGGGAGCCGCTTTGAGTCAATTGAGAGAATTAAAAGAAAAACACTATGCGCATTGCAGGCTATTCCCGAAATTGACTTTAACAACTATTTCGAGGATAGGGAAAAAAGTTGACATAATTGTATTGAGGACAACGGGACTTACTTTGAGAGGGATGACATAGATTTTCAATAATTAATTAAGAATTTTAATTTTATGAACAAAGTCTTACTATTCTTTGTTCATAGTAATAATTCATTGGATTAAATTTATATTAAATTTATGTCTTTATGAATTCATGTAAAATTATGTTAAAAGTTTTCTACCGTTATTTACTTATATACTTAAAATTCAGTTATGTATATTTGTTGTGCCATGCTTTTATCATATTTATTTTGTCTTCTTTTTGCGGTCTGTTGCTTTCTGCAATTTTAGTATATTAAAAAGTTATGTTATGCGACTTGTTACTCAAAGTTCACAAGTCATCTCCGCTATTTGTTGTTATATTTTGTTCTTCGGCTGGGCTGCAGGACAACTAGTACAGTTTTGTACTTACAAACTTAAGAGGTTTGTGATGAAAGGCGATGTATTGAACTTCTTGGAAAGAAGCGAGAACTGTCAGTCTGACCATTACTACTAAATGATATGAGATTTTGTTTTGTATAATATTTGTAGAATTTTAGGGATTTGCATTTTTCACACATTAATATCTATAATGGCTTGGCATACGAGTATATTGAGGATGGGGGTCAATACAGCTGATTTCTTTTACTCCAAAAATGTTTGCCGTTATTTTTAGGTAACTTGCCTCTCGTTAAACGAGCCTACCACAAACCGTATAAAGGTATTAGAAGATGTTTTTTTTTTATTCTTAGGAAGTTTGTAGTTTATATATGTACATCTTTTTTCAAACATCGGAAAATACCCGGGAGAGACAGAACGATATGCACTATCTAACTATCGCATATCATGCCGCCGAAATATTAAATATTGTGTTGGTCTTACAGGTTTATATGCCTACTAAGTATCTCTTATCAAAACATGCTTTTGTAAAAAGACTAAGGAACCAATTAAGAAGTAAACTTTTTTCTTGACCAAGAAATTGAACTTTTAACAACTCTGGCTTTATCAGCGCGAAATATTTTGAACGTATCGAACGTATCGGAGAACGTATTTAATGATCTGGGTTTGGTAACAAGGAATATGACACTATTTGGATTGGTCGAACTGCTAAACGAAGTCCAAATAACTTGAAGATATCAGTTACTTTGCGTTAGGAGCTACTGTAGTAAACAAAAAAGAAAAACGAAGTCCGTCCGTTTCCGTTTTAGAAATATCAAGTAAAGAACCTACTGCTGAAGGATGGGTTAGGTGAAAATGTTTCCCAAACTGTAAAACCAATAAAGAAGTAGCAATCTAAATTAGTACTATAGTTGTCGGACGAGGTGTATTACATAAGGTTTACGGGTTTTAAAAAATCGAGATATTTTTATTATTTTATTAAGTTCTACAATACCTGTAGGATATTGTCCTAAATTTTCAAGTTGATCCAAATAATGGCTTCGGAGATATACCCTTGAAAACTTGTGTGCTCAAGGCTAGGTGCGCGGTCTTTCGACGCGGTTTACTCAAAATTGTGATTTTGAAATCGATTGGCAAGATTTTTCGAGGACTACTCAACCGATCTTCATGAAATTTTGCACAGGTCATTGAGATGCAATTCTTAAAGACTTTGACAAAGGATTTTGAAAAAGAAGGATATTTGAAAAAAAAATGTCGCGAAATTTTTTCTGAATTTTTTTTGTATAAATGTCTGTCAAAACTCCAATTTTCAGTGTTTTTTCCTTCGTCCATGTTCTAAGCTAAGAGTTTAACTAAAACCCGTATTTTTTCACTTTAGTTGACTACGCGAGCGTATCTTTTTTCCGAGGGGCCACCGGAAACGTTGTCGCAATGGCCAAGTTTAAAATATTTTTTTTTTTTTCCCAAAATTTCAAAATTTTTGTTTTACTGGTGTGTCTTTGTAACAATAAAAAATTGTAATAAAATATTTAATATTCTTATATCAGAAAAAACTTGTTGAAATTAGTCTGTTTTTTACCCGAGGAAAACCATGTAATTCCATAAGTGAAATTCGAATTTATATACGATTTCATAGAGTATATACATATATATATTCATATATAATTATGTCTATCGAGTAAGTTAACGCATAAAAAAGTATAATGAAAGAACCCAAATCTAATGGTATTCAAATTATGCTAATTTAAAGTGACGAAAAAAAATTAGCTCAAAAAATGAAAATTTAACTAACATTTCCTACTGAGTCGTCACCGAAAGTACAGTTTTTCCGAATCACTCCTTTTCTCGCTTGATATTTTAACTTTTCTACGCAAACAGGAGAATACAAATATACATATGTATGTGTGTATGTGTAGTAGTAAATTTGTATTTGTGCACGTCTGCATCCCCACGCGACTCGACTTGAATGACACAAACAACTTTTTTTGTCATAGAAAACTACAGTTCCTTGTTCTTGCCGTAGTTTCTATGCTCAGTAAAGCAATATACAAGGTGCGTTCCAAAGTTAACAGGACTTCAAAAAAGAAACAAAACAAATGGCTTTTTCGGCAAAATCAATTTATTATTTTCTGCTTCAATACAGCTTTTCTCACAGTCTAAAGCATGTCGGACGAGTGTTTCAGCTCGTTGGCCGGTATGGCCGCCAGTATGCCGGTGTAAGCCTTTTGAATGGCCTCTACGTCTGCAAAACGCTTTCCTTTTAAGAGCAAATGCATTTTTCCGACAAGGAAGAAGTCGCACGGTGCCACAACAGGTGAATATGGGGAGTGTTTAATGGTTGAAATGTGATTTTTGGTAAAATAATCGTCCTTCGAATATTGGATTCTGAGCAATTTTTGGTCGTCAGTCAATTTGTGCGAAACAAATCGTGCACACACCTTTCGTAAGCCCAAATGTTCGGTCGAAATGCGATAAATCGATATTTGGAGATGTTCAATTCCATTTTCATGAATTGCAATGATGATTTCAGCTAATTTTTAATGAATGCATGCACAGTTTCGATGGAATTTCCGGTGATCACGGATTTTGATTGACCCACATAAATGACGATCAAATTTATGCCCTCATGACCACTTTGAAAACGTTGAAACCACTCGTGCACCCTGCTACGGGTTAGGCGATCATCGTCATAAACTTGTTTCATCAATTGAAACGTTTCGGTAAAAGTTTTACCAATTTTAAAACAAAATTTAATGTTGGTTCTTTGTTTGAAGCTCATTTTCGCACCGATAACACAAACATACTGACACTTAAAACGCAATAACTTCACTTCCAGTAGATGAAGTGTCATGAAATTCTCACTGGACAACCGCTAAAGATAGCAGATTCCAACGCACCAGTCGACATATAGATGGTGCCACCAGAAGGCGCTAGATTCAAAAAGTCCTGTTTACTTTGGAAACCACCTTGTACATACATACTTGTATGTATGTGTTTATAGATACATAAGTATACTATACATTGAGCTTGTTGCTTGTAGAAAGTTGAAAATGTGAAGGAGTATAAAAGTAACTATATATGCGTTCTAGGTTCTCAAAACAGACATGATAGTATGTATGTGAACAATCTACAAGCAAATATAAATGTTTATATACATATATAGATATACATACATATATGGGTGTGTATGGACAGAAATGCAATATCTCAGCACAAGCTCAGAGACAATGATGTCGCAAAAATTGACGTATAATTTTTCGAGTTTGCTGCTTTCATCACAAGCAAGTACAGAGCATACTTCAACTTGTATATGTGTGTAAGTACAACGCTTGTAGTTGACAGTTTGATTGGTTGCATATTGCAACTACACAGGCAAACACACATATACCGTAAGCTCATATATAAATGTGCGTATATACCAGTCTACAACTTGTAGCTCATTAAACGCAAATTATTTCATTACAATTTCTGTTTTTTTTTGCTGTGACGAAAAAGTTGTTGCTGCTAATATGACTTTAATACAGAAAGTTTTGCATAAAGCTTGGCGTCTCATGTTAATTACGGTTCTTTTATTTTAACTTGTACTTTGATTTTTCTGAAGAGTTGTCCAGTTTTTGACATCGCTTTTGTTCCTTCCGATACTAGCTTTTTAATCTAAGGCAAATTATTTGGTTGCTTCGAAATTAGTTTCTGCTGTAAAGTTAACTATTAAATGTTACTAAACAAAAGTTGAGCTTGATTAATTCTAGGGACATTAGAAGAAGTATGCAAAACTTGGTGTCTGTTGAGTATCGTAAAAAATATATTTATTTATGGTGACTGGAGATAGAAAATGTTAGAAGAAACCTATTAACTGGAAATTGGAATTTTTTTTAACTGCAAATGATATAAAGAACAAGAAACTATTTTAAATTGAAGTGGTTTTATATACATACATATGTATAGCATATATAGTTTTGATATATGAATATTGGGTAGTCGAAAAAGTCGTTTCGTATTTTGTCAGTAGATGTCGACGAAAAGTGGTTCAAATACGACAATAATTTACGAAAAAGATCATGCTCCAGCCTGGTCGAACGATTTATTCTACATTTTACTGCCAACAACGTATGAGATTGAAACAAGCAATCGAAAAAAAACGACAAGAACTGATCAAGAGAAAAGGCTACGTTTTCCATCAGGACAACGCTAGACCACACACATCCTTGATGACTCGGCAAAAAATGGGAGAGCTTGGATGTGAAGCTTTGATAAATCCACCTTACGGCCCTGATTTTACACCATCGGACGACCATTTGTTTCGGTCAATGCAGAACTCCCTTATCGGAGTAAAGTTGGCTTCAAGAAAAGCCTGTGAAAATTACTTGTCACAGTTTTTCGCCGAGAAATTAGAAAAGTTTACACTGATCGAATAAAGTCTCTAGCGGAAAAATGGCTCAATTTGGTGTTCATTATAAATAAAAAAAAATTTTTGAAGTTTGATTAGAAATACGAAAAAGCTTTTTCGACTACTCAATATATTTTAATATAGAAATAATTTCTAAAATATAGCTTTGACACAATTAAAACAAAACATGAAGCGGCACCTTTAACCAAATATTATCAAAATGCGACCACGCACAGTTCACTCATACACGCGCACACACACGCACACGCGAGCCAAAGTAAATACCTAATATTTACTTAAAAGTTTATTGCAACAAAAGCGCAACAGTTGATTCATTTAAAATTTGAAATCCGATTTGGAAAAACGTAGCGGAAAGTTTTAACGAATCAAACGTGACCAGAAGTGGAGTGTAATATTTGTACATTAGAAGTTTTAATTGAATTTCGAGACTGACTTCATAGCGGCGAGGTGTCCGACTGCAGTCGGCAGTGCTGCATTAAAGTGCCATCACAAGCTGGAAGTGATTTCCGCCTGTGTGCGTCGCAAAGCCGAAAGTGTTAAGCAAATACAAAGTACTATACAACTGTAACTCAAACTATTGTGTGTGTGTGTGTGTGTGTGCATGTATGCGTGTTGCCGGTGAAAGTTAAGGTAAATTGTTTACTTGAAATTGAGATATTCGTATTGCCACGCATGAGGATTTGTGTGAGTTCACAGTGCCTCGGATTTAAAAATAATAATTATGAATATAATAATTAAGAGGATTTATCAAGATAGTGTTGAAAGCTTTCATATTGGTAAATGTATTTTGAAAATTATTAAAAGAATTTCAGAAAAAAAATAAAATGTTTTGCATTAAAATTTAAACAATTTAAAATTATGCAAGGAAATCATCGATTGCCTTATACTGCTGTAGAGGAGTCTTTGGCAAAAGGTGGGGTCTTTTACCGAAAGTGGTTCTCTGGCTCTACGACACCATGGTCAATCCCATTATGTTCTACCACACTTGCAAAGAAACTCCAGATGGTTCACTGGGCGGCACTCATCAGCATGTGTGGCGCACTAAGGTCCACTCCAGCCATGGCACTCAACGCCAACTTGCACAAAGTGGCCCCAGACTCAAAGAATATGGATTTTTAAAAGAACATGCATCTGAACACTCGGATATTCTCACGCACTGTAAGTTCATGCCGGATCACTTGGATAATGGAGTCGCCAAGCCGAACTCTGGTGGCTCCCTCTCTGCCCATACATATGTCGATGAGGTGTGTGGAAAACAAGTTTGAGGAAAAGGCAGTGAGCTTTTTTATAGATGGAGGAAGGTTGGTGGAGAGCTTTACTGCCAGGAGGTTTCTAATAACTCCAGCTTAAGACTTCCTGATTACAACAGTGTATTCCAAGCCGAGGTTTCAGCCTTAGAGGTATAGTAGATTTACTGCTCCAGAGTGCAGCCTCCTTCAGAGAAGTGCTCATTAGCTCAGATAGTGAAACTAGCCTTGAACTCATTAACAGTTCGTTTAGAGTTGGTCAAGGACTGCCTAACCCCCCTATCAATACCATCGAATGTCTTTGTGCTAAGACTGCTATGAGTGACAGGCCATAGTGGAATCGCAGAAGCAAGGAAAGGCACCGCTATCGATAGAATAGCAGCGGATCTGTGTCAGTCACAAGAGATCTAAAGATCTATTTGCTCTCAGTACAGCTAGCCTATCCCAAGTTGTGAGGCTTTTTACAAGCCATTACCTTATTGGCATACATGCTGTAAGGTTGGAATCTTACCAGTCGTCATCTGCAGAAGCTGTATGGGAGAAGTTGAGGTGGAAGCAACTCAACACTTCCTTCTTGACTGTCCTGAACTAAAGACTTAAACTCTTGAGACATTTCTTCAGGCATTTCGCCGATCTGGCGGGAATGAAAATTAAACACTAGTGGAAAATTGTATTGGCTACTAAGCGTTTTGCTAAATTATAAGTTCGAACACAGGAGTTCTTCTTTTCTATGGCTTCATAAAGGACTACATAAAGCAGTCATCTAACCTGAACCTAAACCTAGATAACTGAAAATATAGATATTTTCTAAATATTATAGATGTCACAGTTAGTTTTGGATAACCTAGAAAATTAAAAAATAGTTTGAAAATCCGGCTCGATGGCGATCAGTGAAAGGATCCACTTGCAAATCATGGAAAATGCACATTTCCGTGAATTTATCATTTTATATCAGCAATAACACGCCGAATATTCTCTTTCAAGGCATCTGTCTCATCTCGGACTTATCTGCGTAGATAGACTACTTCGCATAATTTAATAAAAAATAGTTCACAGTGTTAATTAACACGATCTTGGACGTCCTGCCACAGTTCCAGAAATATTGACTAACGTTTCCCTCAGCTCATAGATCACACCAAATGGCGTTCCAATAATGGCATGTGGATTATCATCATTCCAAATGCGACAGTTTTCTTTCTTAATATACCTATTCAACTAAGAGTGAGCCTCATCGTTGGTTCGTAAGCCCATAATTCTTCAAAAACCACTTCGATTCCGGGCTTGGAACCAAACTTCACGCGTGTAATTTGCCAGTTACCAGTCGAAAGCTTCGAACGAGTTTTCGAGAATTTGACTTAATGGACGAACCATCTGAGATGTAGTTACGGTCAACATTTGAAGGATATGATCTTCAAAACATAAATGGCAAAGAGTGTTCTTTCGAATGATCATTCCACATTAAACTTGTAGTTTTTGTATTTTTTCTTTAAAAAAATAGGAAACCTCGAAATGGATCGTCCTTTTAAAGTATAGAACGTTTTGTACAATTTTTTCTTCCTCGAGTCTTCAGAGCGCCTTTGTACTAGATCACATCCATTAAATACAGAACAGTATTTAAGACTAATGTAAAAATCATACTTTAAGTGTGCAGCAAACATTTTCAGCAAAAACACAATTGACTCGGGCGTAGAGTGTAAGGGTAAATTGCAATTGCAAGAATGCCAGCACAATGGCAGTTGGCAATGCTGAAATGGCCAGCAAGCGCTCTATGCGTACTATCTTAGCTGTACAAGCTGACACACCACATCATACACATTAAATTTCTAACCACAATAAAAATGCAGTCACACAATCAATGCTTGGTTGTTGTTGTTTTGGTTGCCTTTGTATGACAATTTGCTACTTTTCTTGCAACTAAATAAATGCATTGTTCGGCAGCGCTGCTGCAGTTGCTTTCAATGGCAACATCGCCCTTTTCATAGCCGCTGCTCTTTTGTTTGGTAGCTTAGCAGTGTAGCTGTTGTTCTTGTTGCTGTTGCTATTTTGATTGTGTTATATGCTGCTAGTGCTTGCTGCTTGTTCTTATTTTGGTGTTCTTCTTCTTTTTCTGTAATTACTCTTACAGTGCCGAGTTTTATTTGTTCGCTGGCACGCTTGTCATTCCATGTCCATTTCCACTTCAAAGCATCATCAAGCAAACAACAACACAAACAACAACAATAATAACTATAGCAATGACAACAACAGCAACAACTGGAACTGCATTAACTACAGTTTCCATTGCTTTATTTAGTTGAGCTGGTTAATGTTGTCCTTGGCTTTTGCTAACTAACAAAGCACTAGCGCCACTCATCGCTTGCTCCTTCGGACTCCTCCAGCGCTGAAACACGCTTCCTCCCCCCCTGTAGAGCTTCCCTAGCATGTCATGTCTTTTAGTTGCTTACATTTACTGTCCCTTCTCTCTGCATCTTCGCTATTTGCTTCAATATTTAACTTCTTGCTGTTGCTTGTCTTTGTACAGGGTGGTACATTTGGTGATGTATTGTCAATTCGGTTCCGTTGTTTTAGTTTTTTGTATTTCTGAGTATAGTTTTTCTCATATAAAGGTCTTGATCCTCTTGGTTACCAAATTCAGTTGTCAGTTTTCGCGAAATTTAAATTAAAAAGTCTTAATATTTTCTGCCCAGAGGATCATATTACGAAATACTTGTTCCACAAGTCGTCTCAGTATTTCTAATTCAATCAGTGTTCCTTGGCAACTAATTTATATAATTGAGAGAACTTTTGAAATATTTACCGAATTTGGGTTTAAACTGGGTCTCTCAATGGGTCTGTTGTTGTTCTAACGGGTACCTAGTCCCTATTAGAATGGTAACGATTAGCCAGGTTGTCGTCGACGTCATCTAACTGAAGGTTCAAGAAACGTCGACAGAGTGACCCTACACTCTCGTTACTCGCGGCAGCTTGAGCTCTTCGTTTTGGTAGTTTGACTCCATTCCACTGTGAATGACGGGTCTCATAACATATTGTTCCAAGAAAAGATCGTTCTGGTAAAATTTCAACTACTATATCGTTCCTTTATGAGTTCTTTGTAGAGCTCACTTTTGAACAAAATGCAATCTTCAGCAGAATATTTGATGACCTTAGTTCATACTATAGAATATATGTATAAGTCTCGACTTTCCCCAGTTGTAGATGTTCTAACTGGTTATTGCGCCATCGGCGTACACGTGGTAGGATTGAATAATTTACCAGATTCTTGTTGTAGAAACTGTAAGGAAGAAGACGAGGTAGAAACAGCACAACATTTCCGCCTTGACTGTCACGACTTTACGAATTAAGGTTTAAACAACTGCGGGCTCACACTTCAGGTATCCCGCTTCGCTGGAGGAAATAGAAATATTTTAAATGTCTAAAACTAATTGTACTGACCTCAAGATTTGTGGCCTCATCTATTCTGAGTACAAAAGCTCCAATTTTGTAGTCATAGACAACAACATTTAGTAAAACATATGCGATCCCTATCTTAAGGACAGCAATATAACCGAACCTAACTTAAAGTTTACTGCTTTACAGGTTACAAAAAACCAATATGCAAAACGGACCACCCTTCAAAGCTTAAAATTTCTATACTCCCCCCACCTTTTCTTTGCGCTCCCTTTTGGTTGCCATTAACTATTAAGTTTGTAGCTGCTTTAAGCTGCAAATTATATTCTACACTCGTTCTGATGAAGTGATTTCATGTCCGCACTTGAGTGTGAGTGTCCTTTGTCGGAAGTCCTGTGTGCTCATTTAACACACCCGCCCTTCGTCTCGCGTTTCTCTTTCGCTTTGTTCTGGTTGTAAATGTTGTTATTATTCATGTTTCGGTTGTTGTTTATTTTGTTTTCTTATAATTGTTGTTGCTGCGGCAAGGCGTGTGGCGGGCCAGATTACTCCATCATTTTATCACTACAACGGTGCCACAATACCACCCGTTGCCAACAACTATTCTTGGAATAATTTCGTATTCTGCTATTTAGTTGTTGCTGTTGTTTCATGCTTGTGTTTTTAAATTTTGTTTGTTGCGCGTGTTTTTTGGTTTCTTGTCTTGTGTTGTGTCTAATGGCGAGTCTTCTTCGACAGGTTGTCAATGTTGGCCGTTTTATCAGCTCTTCTTTGGTGACTTAACATAATGATTTTCAATTGACTTTTAAATTAGTTCACTTAGAATGCTGATGACAGTCATTACTCTTCGTTGCACTAGCTTCTGTGGGTGTGTGACTAGGTAATGGTGTAAAAAATATATTTTTCTGAACTGGTATTGCACTCATAATTTTTGGGAAGGGCTGTTATACCTGGACTACTTTGGAAGACTTTTGATACTGTACTGTTGATGAGTTCAAGTGGCTAACCTAGCCTGGTATACAACGGGATGATTTTTCAGGTAAATAAAACTTAACTTTTGAGCTCCGAAACTGGATTATCCTGTTTAGTCACATAAGTGCTGAAATCCAAGGTGGATACGTAAGATTATTCCAACCAAGCTTGCGGAGTTTCTGATGATATTGTATTCTAATGATAGGGTTTAGCCTGGAGTTGGTTTGATGGACTAGAATTCATCTTCTTTTGACCGATCGGCCACTTTTGGGTTATTTTTTTTTCAGACGGTCCAAACGCTGACAGTAGAGGTTCGAATTAAGAGTATGGTCGTGGGGGTGCAGCTCATAGTTTATGATTCACTGCCAATCCCACCAAACACAGCCATTTGCACAGGTTCAACGCTATTCCTCAACAATTGTTTGGCTTGCCGCCGTAAATGACCCAATTTTTGTCAGGAGTATTCATCCACTTCAGAAATTCATCAATTTTGTTGCGATTTAGCAACGATTCCCAGATGAAAATTTGGTCTACGCAATTTTTTGCCTTAAGTAGTACGGCATCCATACATCGCGCTTCTTTTTGTATTAAAACTTGTTTAACTGATTTAAAACGGGCTCGTGAATGGTCGAAAGTGTGTTTATATAGTGTTTGGACTCGAGGAGTA
Organism: Bactrocera zonata; assembly: GCA_037783105.1. Lineage (NCBI taxonomy): Eukaryota > Metazoa > Arthropoda > Insecta > Diptera > Tephritidae > Bactrocera > Bactrocera zonata. Next base: position 28,520 of record JBAWJQ010002088.1, on the reverse strand, counting down.
CAATTATGTTATTAATATTTTCGGCAATAGATGGTAAGAGCGTGGTACATGACAACTGAATCGATGAAAGCAGAAAGGATCTCGATTGGCTCTAATAGTAACACGACTATTCATATACACTGATTAGGGGTAAATGCATTAGACTAATAGCCAAATATTTAAAAATCATACATCAACAAATGTGGGAGCAATATTATTCCATAGTGGTTCTAGTGGATATTTATTGACGAAAAAGTGGTAATATCTGGACCCAACCAAATTGGTATGTTGATACGAATAATAAGCATACTGGGTTATCAAAATTAGTATTATCACAGTACCCGAAGGCAACAATACTACAATGAGTTAATTCCTACCTATATATTCATGGATCTTCATTATGGAGCCTTGGTCAGCTTTGGTAAAGAAAATATTACTGATAGCTTTTATGTATTATACTAGTAAGTTAAGTCAAATTAGAGTCTTCAAAGATATCTAATTTCAACTTATAGTAAAGTAAGCAAATCGAGCTTCTCTTAGTTTTATTAAACTTTATATTGTTGTAGGTATAAAAAAATTTCCATATTATCAAAGGGGCGAATCTCCTATTCAAACTCAGCCAGCATTTTCCAAGGGGAAGTACCAGGTATAGAGAAGGCCTGTGAAGTTATATTTAATAACTATGGAAATATAGAGAAATCAGAAATATACACAGAAAACCAGTCAGCATTACTTAACCTAGCGACATTATGTCCGCTAGGAATGATCGAAAGAAATGGAAAACAACAATAAGCTGCAAGATAACAAAGGGAATGTGGCCGAAATATGACAGGAGTAGAACAAGGAACTTACTATCTGTGTTCAGAAATAGCTTTAACGGGGTCTTGGCCTTTTGCAGAGCATGGGCTAAAAATTTGTTTATCTTTAACAATAGTTTCTGTAGCTGCAAGCAATATTCCCTATATGGAAACGGTCTTTTTGTTTCTCTGCGAATGCCCTGCTCTATTGCAAATCCGACAAAGAATGTTTGGAACCCATCAAGCACTATACCTTGAATGGTGTCTACAAAAAGCATAAAGGATATAAGTAGTTTCATTGAGAGCGCCAAATGGTTTGAGAGCAACAATAAAATGGAATACCAAAACTATGAGGTTCTACGACATTTCATCAAAATAGCGCGTCCAGCTTTAATTGGTATTCATGCCTACCTAATTCAGCATTGGACCAACAGATAATTAGACAGAGAAAACGATTTTGCTTCACTATTCGCTAATGATTTTCGGGTCTTAAAGTTTATTTTTCAGCTGTTTCTTCAATTAAAAAATTTATTAATTTATATAGAATTTAAATAATATTAAAATGTATTATTTTTTCAATGACTGCGAACAATTTTTGTAAAGAAAATCAAATAATACGAACAAAAGGCTAAATTTTAAGAACATAAAATGGCTTCTGGAAAAAAATATTTAATCTAAATTTTACTCAAATAAATGTTTTTTCATTTGAACTCCTTAATATATATTGTGAAAAAAAATGTTTGAAAAGGCTCACCGTGATTCAGTTTTATCAAAAACATTAGTTTACGAGTGATACAGAGTCTTCCAAGACGGTCGAGTGATCGTTGAACAGATGCTTCATTCTGAACGAACTTCGACATCTTCAACTCATGAAAATATAAAAAAGTGAAGAACATGGTGCTAGAAAATCGGCAGGAAAATGTTAGAGAGATGGCAAAAAAACTCGACATTCCTCGCGAGTCCGTTGTTATAATTGTGGTGGATATTTTGTATATGAGGCACGTTCTTGCTCGACTCGTGCCGATAAAGCTTAATTCTTTTCAACAAAAGTTCTTTAAACAGGTCTATTTCCGAGTACACATTGATGGAAAGCATTATAATTGCCGATGAGACATGGGTTTATGAGTTAGACTTGCAAAACAAGTCAACAATCATCGGAATGGAAAGAAAAAACGAGCCGAAACTAAAAAGTCTACGCCAAAGCCGCTTAAAAATCAAGATGATGCTCACTGTTTTTTTCGATATTTGTGGTTTGGTGCATAATGTATTTATTTCGAAGGGACAAATGGTCGAAAAAGAGTTCTATTTGGCGCTATTGAGGAGTTTGCGTAAGAATATCCATTAAAAATAGCTAAGATTGTAGAAGAATGAGAAGAAGATGATAATGTACCATCGCATCGAATTTAAAGCCAAAAACGCAAAGAATACCATAGATCAACCACCATATTCATCAGATTTGGCTCCGTGTGATTTTTCCTTGTTCCCCATGCTGAAAACACCGTGGAACCCGTGATCAGTCGATAAAACAAAATTTGCTGAAGGAGCTGATGGTCATCCCAAAAGGAGGTTATGAAAAGTGTTTCGTGGACTGGAAAAATCGTTGGCATAGGTTTATCACATCTGGTGAGGATTACTTTGAAGGCGACAAAATAAATATTGATGAATAATCTAATATTTTGAGTTTTATTATGGTAATTTCTGATTTTTTTATTTGAAACTATCTAATATATATTAAATATTATTACCACAGTTATTTTGAGACCCACTGGCCTTAAAATTATAAAAGGATACAACTATAACTGCAAATGAGGTTACTCAAAATTACAACAACAACTAAAATGTGAAGTATTTTATTTAAAATTAACTCGAAAAATGCCAGCAAACTTCTAATTTTGACACGCTTCGTGTTCGAGCCTTTTTTAATTAGTAATGTAAAAGTGAATCATCGGATAAAAGTTGGTTCCGAAAAGTTAAACCACATACACATACTTTTATATATTTGTATACATAAATATATGCATACCCACAACCTTGCTAATTCATATACCAATGCATAATAGCATTTATTTAAAGTGGCGACCAAATTTCACCTTGAATTGTGCCATAAATAATACATGTCCGCAGCTAATAATATAACTACTGCAACAACTAATCATAGAGGGTAGATTAAATAATACTTAAAATAGTAGAACAATTAAATTTACAAGCTAAGGTGGCAGACAGCCAATTACTAACGCAAATGCCAGCGTTTATGGCTGCCACATAAATGTAAATAATGGAATTATTGCGCCAAACCCACAATTGCATTACAATCACACACACACACATGGATTCACACACACACACATAGACTGACACACACACACACGCAGGTACATGCAGTAATCCACTTGCAGTAGTGCTTTCGCAAATTGCAATTAATTAAAATTTATGTGTGACATTTATGCGAATTTTTGTGTTTATCATACGCCATGTATGCCCGCCGCTGTAATTTTGTGAGCGTCTGTACCTATAATTACGTGCAACTCATACAATATATATGCACACAGGCGGCTATAAATATTTATGAGCGTGAAAAGTTGCAAGTGCAAAGTGTGTTTGTTTGTAATTTTTTGGATTTCTAAAACTTAATAACTCACGTAGCACGGTGGCTAATGCCGCGGGCGGAGCGTGCGTAGGGTTCAACAATATTATGCGCTGTAATCGAAAACAATTGAAATTATTAATGCATTCATATTAAATTCATTACACTTGGACACATAGAAAAAGGTCCCTTTGGGCATTTAGCAGTGGCACTTCACCTCCAACCCCAGCTACTCCGGGCGGGCTTTCGTTCTATATTTAATGGCATTTATTAAATTAGTTATTTAAAATAACTGAATTGCTGAGAGCATTAAATTTGCTTATGGAATTTGCACAAAGGTCAGCCGAGTTTATTAGTTATAGAGTAAGGTTATTGATAAAAGTGCTGTAATTTAATTAGCATACATTTGTCGGTCACGTGATTTGTGTGTAAGAACAAATTAAATGCTAATTAAATTTAATTTGTAAATAATATTTTTCAAGGATTGTAGCGATGTGTTGAATAATAATCTATGCCAAATTTCATGAGTATACCTTGACAAAAAAAAAGACTTTTCCAAACAAAAATTCTTCAGTTTCATCGGTCAGTTGTATAGCTGCTTGCATATGTAAGAAAACAAAAAACGAGACCTTCATTTCAGATCTCCAGAAATCATAGGATTCAGTAGCAGTGACCACCTCATCACTCCAATGGAGTGGAGGCCATCTTCTTCCTCTGCTTCTGGCGGGTACTGAATCGAAAACCTTCAAAGCTGGAGTGTTCTCTTCCATCAAGACAAGACGACCTACCCAACGTATTTTTCTATTGCTTTGAAGAAGTCATACACAGGTTCCAATCGTCCGGAATAGTTTCATTCGACCATATTTGAATAGCTTGCCCGGTAATCTGCCGGTATTCTGACGGGAAATAGCTGTTGGAAGCTCATCATAGTCGGGTAACGGAATATATTTCACCGTCATCGATTTTAGGAATTGGGTTCGTCATCTCTACCTACCTACATTTAGATATCTGAATATGACGACGCACATAGGGATTTCCGTGGCTGAAATTCAAAAATGGCATGTTGTCTGATTTGAATGAAAATTTTACAGTTTGTTACCAACTATCTATAGATTATTTTACCAAAGTATTAGGAGTCTATCCGCATTAGTTTTTTGTCTAGAACTGCCCAAAATTGGTGAATGTGGAGAACATCAAAATTAGCAAAAAATTTACTCAAAAGTCAAATCATTGATACAATAAAACAACTATTGAAATTCAACTTTATTATTATTTTTCATTTATAATATATATCAAAGAAAAAATTTGCTTCAAAATCCATTGAAAAAAATAATGCATAAAAAATTTTGTGGAACAACATAATTTGGACGTCAAAATTTCAATGTTCTTCAAATTCAAAGTGATGCATCTTTTTAGCGCTGTCTACCGCTGTCGACATACATATACTGAATTAAAGCCTGAAGTCTCAGCTAAACGATAAAAAAAATTCAGCTGCCCCAAATTGCCCCCCTTGAAAAAAACAATGAAATACTCTAAAATGGCAAGTTACCGCCCAAAAGTATGCAATATATATGTCTAGACGATTTTTTGAAAATCCTGATGTATCATTCCAAAAGAATTGGACGCATATCCACTAACGAAGATGTCATGCATCACTTATTAATGTCTTCGGATCCGTACATAAACATTTTTCGTACTAAAATAAAATTAAAAAAATTAGAATGTCACGAAGATGTAAAAAAGTTGCTAAAAGAGACTTGATAAAAGAGAATTTAGTTGTATGGGAGGTGGGCGGATATTAATGAAATTTAACACCAACATATATAATGTCATAAAAATGCTATGTACCAAAAATCAGTGCTGTAGGTCAAAAATTAAGTTTCACCTTATATGGGAGGTGGGCGTAAAATAGGGGGCGTGGTTTTGATTTTTTCATTTTTTTCTTGATTGGAATCCAAAACAATGATGTACCAAATGTCATTGTCCTGCGACAACTCCTTTTATTTTTAGTCGCAGTATGCACTAGCAGAAACCTATGTGCGACGCTTTAAAACCAGGCTTATATTTGAAAAAGAAAGTGGTCTTGCAGGTATTTCTTCTGCTCTTACTGCTAAAATAAAAAGTTAAAGGTTTTTGACTTAGGCAAATGTAACTAAAAATGATTGACCTGACATAATGTAAACAAATGAATCATTGATTCCATAAAGTATTAATAAAAGAAACAATACTCGTATGTACAAAGGGCAAACGGTTGTTCACTTTGCTAAAGGTAAACAAAAGGGTCACTGATCTCATGTGAAGTAAATAAAGAGGTCACTGACCCAATAAATATAGATTTATTAAAGAAAGGGTAAGTGATTGTTGATTTGGCTAGATGTAAAGGTTAGGTTAAGGTAAAAACATGGTAATTGACTGCATAAAGGTAAACAAAAGTTCCTTGACCCTATAAAATGTAAAGATATGTTCAAAAGTTGATGACTGGACTTAACACAATCGACGATTGTTGGTCAGTGACCGCAGTAGTATACGCAGACGATATATTGTTGCTGGTATCTGGAATCTTTCCTTCCACTATCAGTAAGGTTATGGAAAGAGCCCAACGAAGGTTGTTCCTGCAGGCAGCGAATACGGAACTAGATAGAAACTTTAGTAAAACGGAACTGAGGCTTTTATGAGTAAAACCAAAATACTTCAGTTTAATTTAAATAAATAACGTGGTGCAGCACTTTACGGCGGAATACTACCTGGTTAAAATTGATATCAAATTCATACCACATTGGAAAGATAGCACTAAAAAATGAATAAACAAATATGGTCGATTAAATCTGTAAAAAACTGCATCATGATCTGTGGTTGAACAATTTTGTTGCCAAAAATTTGAAAACAAAGCACTAATCACTCTCACGATGTTAAATAAAAATGCGTACTTATTTAAAGTGTAAAATAATATAACGTTTATTTAGAAAAAAATATATTATATCTATTTAGAAAAAATATAATCTTCCGTTTGAAATCCGAGTGCACGTATACGGAGCGGGTAGGTTGTAAACCGGACCGCTGAGTGATCGGAGGCGGTAAAGTTGCAATAATCCCAGTGCGCAAGAGTTGCAGAAAGACGTTAAGTTCTGGCGAATTTGGTACAACGAACGAAAGCTGCTCACAGCGCAGTATAGAGCGGAATGTATATAGAAAGAATGTTGACGGTCGAATGTGTGTATCGAAGTTAGTATTAGTGACGTATATTTTAATGCGGTGAGTGTAGAGTGTTCTGGAGGCGGGATTATTGCTGTGGTTAGGTGTTCGGTGTTGGTTATATGTTATGTGGGGCAGGAGACTGAAGCTAATTTAGCCAGTGGTCTTAAACCAAATATAGTCATTTGGATGGGTACGGTCGTCATTTGACCAATTCTGGTTTACGACATAAAGTATCAGCATTCGGAAATTAGATAGAACACAAAGAGCAGGCTATTGTCTTCTATCAGAATAAGGAAATTATCCATCTACCAAACTCAGTGAGGTTTTCTTCAATTTAGTAAATTTCTTCAAGTACTAGGTGTGGAGAAGGTCTGTAGAGTTCTGAAATTCTCTGCATCGGCTGTGCTTCTCAGCCAAAAGTGGCTGCTGTAAAGGTAACAGTAGACTTACTGCTCCGAAGCATAACTTATTAACAATGGTATTAATGGAGTTCTTAACGAACATTTTTCTATAGGCATTCATGCCATTTGGCTAAAAATCCAGTTGGTCGCATGCTGTATGGAAGAAAGTGAGGCGGAAATCGTCAGGCACTTTCTCCTCCATTGTTCAGCCGTGGCAAGTCTGAAACTGTAACATACTTGCAATCATGCTTTCGGCGAACTAGGAGACATAGCCGTAAATGACATGAACCGAACTCAGATTAACTGCAAGTATGATACAAAGACAGTTTGATTTTCGGATAGGCTATTTTTGTTTTATGTTAAACACAAATTACTCCAAAAGATATTCATAACCTTACTTCCATGTCAATTTAACAGTAATTTTCGAAAAATGCACAACGCTTTCAAGCAGTTTGCTAGCTCTTCAGATGTCAAAAAAATCTTCGTAATTACATATTGTAGTTTTCTGGAGGTAAATTGAAAAATTCTGAAAGCATACAACTATCTAGCACAAACCGGTAAATATGTTTCCGTTATTTGAAGTTATCTCAAATTGTTGTGCTTATAAACTAACCGAGCGGAAAATGCATTTCGCAATAATTCCCAGCTGTATCGCAAAAATATGACCTAGATTCCATACAAAAATTCGAACATATGCTCATAATTTTTGGAAGCCCTCAACTCTTCCTCGCCGCCTTCAAATACACTTACAATTACCTGGCAGTCACACCTCAATGCCATAAAATTAGGCGAATGAAAAGCACCTACACCAACACAAGCACAACAATTTACAATAAATGGACTCGTGTATTGTATTTTCTTGCATGCATGCTTAAGTGTGTGTGTGTGTGAGTTGCTTCGCTTTGGCTGCAAGGCAGAAGCAGTTAAAAGCAGACAGAAGGTTCGTGCCAAACAATGCATTTCAATTCAATTCAGACAATGCCGTGAGCCGAATGTCAGCCACAAATAGAAGCAAATTTCCCAAAGGCATCTCATAATACAGCGCACACACACACATACATATACATGCAAGTATGTGCACTTTTATTTACTTCGAGCTCTGGTCGTATAATAGTTTATTAGTAAGTATAATAGAGTATGCTTTGATAAACAATAATAACAATAACAACAACAATACAATACTTATGTCCGAGGAAGAATAGTATTTTTCGTTATGTATGTGTGTGTATGAGTGTGTTCGCTTGCTGCCATATATTGGCTATTTTAGTCGAGGGGCGATGTTGTGAGGCCCAAACGCCCTGAAATATGCATTGTATTTTAATTTAGTTCTTAATGCAGCCGCTGCACATTGCATTCTGGCTATGAAAAGGTGAACTAAATTTCACCATTCACCTTTTTTATTGTGCGGCAACATTATGTACGTGTGGCGCAAAATAGGCTCATCGTAATCGCCAGTGGCTAGAAATAATTTCAAATCATTGTGTATAGTTGATGTTCTACTCAGGCAAAAATTATATGTTTGGCCTGAAATATATCAGCACAGGGTGTCCCGTCATAAATATTTCAAACAACTGGAAATTAGCATTGAAAATACTTGTAATACAGTTGAAAAAAAATTCCTTTGGTTGCTTAAATTTTGTTATAATACCTTCATCCCTTATACAGGGTCCGGCACTCGAACCAACACCGTTCGCGCAGCTGTCACACTGGAATCAGCTGTTTATAAATTTGCTTAACGACAGTGTGGAGTATTGTTCATAAGTGTACAAAAGCGTTTCGCCAAAAGTGAGCGCAAAAAAAGGTGATCAACGATGGAATTCAAACGTAATAGTGTGATTGTTTTATATTTAGCTGGAAAATCACAGCCTGCAATTGTTCGTGAGCTCAAACACCTTAATGTGAATACAGTTTTTGTTTATCGCACCATCACGCGTTACAATGATACTGGTAGCATCGCAAAACGAAATGGAGGTGGTTATCAAAAGACTACAACGTCACGTGAGATGGTTCGGAAAGTGAAGAAGCGACTTGAGCGAAATCCACGACGAAGTGCCAATCAAATGGCTAAAGAATTGAAAATTTCTGACCGCAGCATCCGATGCAAATTGAAAAATGAGCTCAAGGTTACAAGTTCCAAAAGGCTCATGATCTCACACCGAAGCAGCAACAAGTAAGACTTGAGGGAGCGAAGCAGTTGCTTCGCTTGGCCGCGGTCAAATTCCGAACATTGTGTTTTCAGACGAAAAAATTTTTCCAATTGAGCAATTCGTAAACTCTCAAAACGATAGGGTTTACTTGACCGACCGTTCATACGAGAATCTAAGTCATCGGTTGGCCACCAGGAGGCGGCACCCGCCACAAATAATGGTTTGGGCCGCTGTAACCACAGATGGGCGCTCTCCAATTTTTTTCATCAAGCCTGGCCTCAAAGTAAATGCGACATATAATCGGAAAAGTGTTCTGGAGGCTGTTTTGAAGCCGTGGACAAACAAACATTTCGGTCGCAAACCATGGACGTTTCAATAAGACTCAGCACCGTCTCACAAAGCGCGAGTGAACCAAGAATGGCTGAAAAACAACGTCCCAAATTTCATTACGACCACACAATGGCTCTCGAATTCACCATATGCGAGTCCAATGGATTATTCTCTCTGGGGCATTTTAGAGAGCAAGGTCGGGAGTAAAAAATGCACCAGTCTCGAGATGCTGAAGAAGGCCATTGTCCGTGAGTGGGCTAAAATACCGGCAAATCACACTAGGGCAGCTTGAGATTCGTTTTACACTTCGAGTGCCGGGCCATGTATGCTGAAACTATTTTTTGTTAATTGAGTGCTTTGTAATATCATTTGATTATTTCTGCCAATCTAAGACCAAATTTGTTGTTATGGTACACCCATTATAATCGTAAAGTTACTAGTACTCATTTAAGATGCAAGCATATTAATTTGTTACCTTAGTTATATTGACCGGAAACACTTTTCAACTTAGGTGTGCTGATGATGTGAAGTTGCCTCAGGGTCGGTTAACTGATTTTGTCGAGATCCTTCAGATGTCAAATAATTAGATATTTGTGATGTGGTTTCGGGTTAGAAATGAAATAACTTATATGCTTAACTGTCAACATTCAACTTAAAATATATCAATGTGTGGGTCAAAAAATCAATGTATTTTGGCTGATAGGCAGCATAGAAAAACATCTCCGAGTACGAGCTTTTAATTTAAACGGTAAGGTGCTCCGCCTAACGGTTTTCTATTTTTTTTTTATTATCAGCTAGAAAAATGTGTATCCCGCTTAAAAAACCTGAAAAATACTTCGCTTTGTGGATTTTATAAGAACCTAGCCTAAACACGCGGCTCCGCTCGCTCTTTGTTGTCAAGGATATCATTTATTGTGATAGCAATATAATGGAATAGTTAAATTGGAAATCTACATATTTTGTTGACTTCGCAAAGCACTTAAGGGATCGTGTCAAATTGAAAAATTTTCGAGAAATAGATTTTTTTTGATATCGGATAGTGTGCATTGTAATAAAATTTTTTTCAAATTTTTAAATCGAAATTCAAATTATTACGGTCGCTATAGCGTTGCTTGTAGAAAGGGAACAGAGTGGAGAGCATAGCGATTGCAATCTTTAAACTCTGAATGGTGTTTTTCAAAACGGTTTCCAATCTCAAAGGAAGAGTTTTTAAGATATGTTGTTGCAATTTGGAGAGACATTTTTTAACGTAATTCGTTATCGCGCTGTGAAAGCTTTTATTTTTTTTTTAATCTTACTATTTTTGTCTACGAAAAATTGTCAAAAAAAGTCAAAATTCGATACTTTTCCATAGGGTGTTATTGACTTTTCTAAAGCTTAATAATTTTTTTGAAACTTTTGCATTAGACGAAAATTTGGGCGACAATCGCGGACATCGTACAATACCTTTTCTTTTATAACTATTGTACACCCAATAAATAAACATAAAAAACCATTTTGTATTCGTCATGAACGTATTTACCTAATAAAAAAAAAGAATCGGACTGATTAGTTAATTCCAACATTAAAAAAAAAATCGGGCAAATAGCTATTTTTCGGAGGGTCACATTGAGACGATCCCTTAAGGAATAGTACATACATAAATATGTGCGATGTGACAACACCTTCACAGTCCCTACACTTATATATGGGGTATTCCATACCAAATCGATTACTTTTGAACCCGACCCCTTTAGGTTTTGCTGAAACTTATCCATCCTTTTCTACCCTTTGAAAAAAGTTTTTGAGAATTTATTAAAAATTTTTCGTCCAACTTCAAAAAAGTTACGAATTTTTCAAAAAAATAGCTTTTTTATTTTCAAATAGCCATAACTTTTGTAGAAATTGACTTTTGGGAACCTTTTTTTAAATTTTGTTTTTGAATGAAAAAAATGAAAAAAAATACACGAAAAAAATTTAACACGATCAATTATATAAAATAATCGTTTTTTTCAAGTAAAATCGTAACTTTTTGGAAGTTTTGGGTGTTTTTTTTTTTCCTCAAAAACAACTTCAATTAATTTGACAACTATACCTGCTAGTCCCGGAGTGGGCCGAGTTTTTTATATTTTTTTTTTATTTATTTAAAAAAAAAATTGTCAAATTTTCAAAAATGTTTTCTTATGAATTTCATTGAATCAATTGAAAAGTTCACGGTCATAGTAAAGCACGGTTTTTGGCAAAACTCGTTTTTTCATTCAGCGTAGTTTTCTTCAAGATTAATCCAACGATTATACTGACCCTCTGATACCTAAAGGGTGATTTTTTAAGAGCTTGATAACTTTTTAAAAAAAAAAAACGCATAAAATTTGCAAAATCTCATCGGTTCTTTATTTGAAACGTTAGATTGGTTCATGACATTTACTTTTTGAAGATAATTTCATTTAAATGTTGACCGCGGCTGCGTCTTAGGTGGTCCATTCGGAAAGTCCAATTTTGGGCAACTTTTTCGAGCATTTCGGCCGGAATAGCCCGAATTTCTTCGGAAATGTTGTCTTCCAAAGCTGGAATAGTTGCTGGCTTATTTCTGTAGACTTTAGACTTGACGTAGCCCCACAAAAAATAGTCTAAAGGCGTTAAATCGCATGATCTTGGTGGCCAACTTACGGGTCCATTTCTTGAGATGAATTGTTGTCCGAAGTTTTCCCTCAAAATGGCCCTAGAATCGCGAGCTGTGTGGCATGTAGCGCCATCTTGTTGAAACCACATGTCAACCAAGTTCAGTTCTTCCATTTTTGGCAACAAAAAGTTTGTTAGCATCGAACGATAGCGATCGCCATTCACCGTAACGTTGCGTCCAACAGCATCTTTGAAAAAATACGGTCCAATGATTCCACCAGCGTACAAACCACACCAAACAGTGCATTTTTCGGGATGCATGGGCAGTTCTTGAACGGCTTCTGGTTGCTCTTCACCCCAAATGCGGCAATTTTGCTTATTTACGTAGCCATTCAACCAGAAATGAGCCTCATCGCTCATCGGACACGGACGCGAAACACATTTCGAACCGAACACTGATTTTGGTAATAAAATTCAATGATTTGCAAGCGTTGCTCGTTAGTAAGTCTATTCATGATGAAATGTCAAAGCATACTGAGCATCTTTCTCTTTGACACCATGTCTGACATCCCACGTGATCTGTCAAATACTACTGCATGAAAATCCTAACCTCAAAAAAATCACCCGTTACAATGATTCTTTTCGATATCATTTTTGTAGTATGATTGGTCCTTTGCTTCAAAATAGGCCTCAGATTCGGAGATCACCTTTTCCTTCGACGAAACTTTCATCTCAGTGAACATTCATTTGAGACCAAAGAACAGGAAATAGTCGCTGGGTTTTAGATTTGGAACATGGAGTGGATGCGAAAGCAATTCAATGATCTATTCAAGGATTCGAGCATTGGCTACCTGAAACAGCTGTTTCTTGTTCTTTGAATGCGGGCGTGTTTCGGCAATTTTGTCCTTCAAACGATGCAGTAATGCTGAATGATGGTCCTCTTGTTTTAAAATAGTCAATGAAAATTAATCCATGCGCATCTCAAAATACAGCCACTGGTCATAACCTTTCCATCCGACTGTTTTGTTTTTGTGTTTTTTTTATGTTTTGTAGCGGATTCATCGTGTGGATCACTTGGATGCCTGTCCATTGGGTTTCGGAATGAAATGATTAAGCCATGTTTCATCTAATTGTCACATATCGACACAAAAACTCCTTAATGATTGATTTTCCTGGGACAGTGTCCGTCATCCTGAGTCCTCGTCATCTTTCAACAGTATATTTTCTCTTCAAAAGCAATATGTTCAGCATGCATCGAGTCCCCACATGGCTCTAACCATCTCTTTGCATGCCCAGCTAACCTTACACATCTGACACCCCACTCCCTATGCTCCGATCCCGTCCCGATCACCATAACGGGACTATATAAGCGTTACAACAACGAGACTTGTAAGAAGTGTTCACCTCATCAGCTGGTTCGATATGCTATGGTGAATTCGTGGTGACAATCGTTGAAGGTGGAGTTGCCACAGATTTAATTCTAGTATCATCATCTATTTGTCAGCTCGGGGACTTTTTAATTGACCTGTTAAATACATTTTGTTTAAAATTTTCAGGGCATATGCAGTTAGGACAGCGATCTGGATTGATTTTCAAGAATTTTTTGAAAAAGATCGACTGTATTAGTAGTCCTCAATATTAGACTCATGATTTTGTATACTTTCGGAGCTGCTATTTTCTTATTATCTTGAGGAAAAATATAAAATTATGTTTTTTCAGATGTCAAAATGCAAAAGCGCCTTGAACATATTTCAAATTTGTTTATTTCTGTTTTCACATTTTAACTGTTTTTGCCTTCATCGGGATAAAACGGAGCATTCGAACAGAAAGTATTTATTTGGCATCCGCTAAAACTTTCAGAATCAGCGCCAGCCTAAAGCTAACATCACTACTCTACTACCGTAGTGGATAGTCAACACTCTGAATAAGGCTGTGTTACTGTGCAGATAAAGCGAAATCTACTGAAATTTTCTTAGACAGAGATCTAGAAATTATGTATATTTATGAGGATACATTCATGACATAATCCACCAAAGTGAGATCTTGTGAATGAAAGTAGTTGTCATCAATAATTTCTTATAAGAGTGTAGGAAGTGTGAGCACAGACTCTTTGGGGTCTGAAAATCGATTGTTTAGGTGGAAAAGAAAGAAATATGTAGCTTCAATGCCTAAAAGTATATTTGTTCAAAGGCATATCATTTAATGGACCTAGACGCCTTAATTTTTTCCAGTAGGTGAAAAATGATTTTTTGTACTGGCAGATCTCAACTGAAAGATATATTCCCACTTTGGAGTCAACAATATTAGACAGCAATGAACTGCGATAAACAGTTGTAAAGAGAAAAGTTTTGGCTTCGACCAGCCGAAGACCGACATTGAATCGGATTATAATCTGGTCGCCGCTAGTGTGCTTTACAAAGCAAATGCGAAGACAACCAATCGTTTTTCTTTATCCTACTATATCTTTTTCTGACCCGCTGAAATCTCCTAATTTTAAGTCGAGGAATTGCGGATCCCAGATCTAGCTAAAGCGCTAGTCAACTAGTTTAAACGAATGTTTCAATTGTTATTTTTTTTTTTACCCAGAATTGATCAGTTATTAGTGGTGTCTGCGCCGAAGTCTAAGTATTGCATTGAGTGCGCTTGCTGAGTTGGAGGCTCCAACAGCGTAGTAAATTATTTTTGTTGCTAACTTATTCAAATTTCATCCATTAAAATTCTTAAAAGCTTTACTGTGTAGGTTGGAAATAAAATCTCTCGGCTGGGTGCCAAAGATGGAAAGTCAACAGGTAGCCAAAGCGGCAGTGTTTCTCGAACGCAGCGCAACTCCAATTGCAAATTCGAATTTTTAACCAACCAAAGTAATATAAATCAATCTTTTTCTGTTCAAACACAGGCTGCCATGCACGTGGATATTCAAAAATGAAAATATTTTTTTTTTTATAAAAGGAAACGAAAAACAACTTCTATATCGAAGTCTATTTGCATTCTAAATATGGCCATATGAAGAAAACACGACCCCCGAAAGCTTACAAACCACAAAATGCAACGAATTCATAATGCAACTTCCGGATTCATGATATTCATTCATTCCGAGAAGCACTTAGATTTCACATGTACACCTAATATACCTGCTTTTCATTGCCCAACCACTCGAATGTAGGCAATGAGTTTTTAATCAACTCGTTTATATGCGGTAATATGAGTATAAATACACTATAACGGTAACTGGGTCAAATAAGTGAAGCCGAAAATGCAACGCCAGCAACTTGCAACATTTAACCGAAATGCAGATAGTGCAAATTTTTTTCGGTGGCAGCTTTACCCAACAATTTTTTATTTATTGCCAACCACAAGTGTTTTCATGTGTCTGTTGTATGTGTGTTGTGCTGCAAGCCAGCGTGTTACACATGTATTTGTGATGGTTTGATTTTGAAAAAAATTTATTATCAGCTATATTGGCAATTTGTACAGATATGTGTGTAGGCGGTAGCGGAGCTATATTAGGCCATGCCTTCTTGCAATCTTTTCAGTGGAAATAATTTTCAGAAAAAGAAAAAAATACATTTGAAGATTCAATAGTTTATGGCTTATCAAAAACGAGGGAATGGCCAGATTGGAAATTTTTCTTCTCGTAACAAATATTTGTATTGCTTTCTTGGTAAAATTTTCCAGAACTATATGAAATTATGATTATATTACTAGCAACCTGGGTCTCAACCAAATTCTGTTGTTTTTTTTTACTGAAGGCAGATTATTTCAACATTCATTGGGGTAGCAACCGTAAGTGAAGCAATAGCTCAGCTTTATAATTAAGTTTGCAATTGAAATTGACTTTGGAAATTTGTGGAGGCCACCTTCGGAATTTTCGAGATAAAAAATGCTGTGCATGAAGCAAGCCCTGCCAATTAAGTAAGTAAGGTCAGATTAAATGTTCTATTCTAACAATAAGCTTGTCTTTTTTAAGAGAAAAGAGACTCGCAATTAATCAATAGTTTAGGTGAAGGCTCTTCTCAAAGCTTACTTAGGTTAGGTTAGGTTAAATGGTGTTGGTCTGTTGTGTTACTTAGAACTCCTATCAAAATCAATTATAAAGACCCTCATAAAGTGGAGAATCGGTGCCGGTTTGTGCCGATCACAAATTTGTTGAGCCGGCTAAGGTGATATTGGGTTGCGTCTCTTGCTAGGCCGAAGCCATGACTGTCGAGATGTTTTACCCTCAGTCACTGCAAAATGGAGGAGAAGATGCCTGGTTGTTACCATACCTCCTTCCATTTCACTTTGACAATTTATGTCGGACTGGATTTTTAGCATTACAGCTTATTGGAGAATGTCTAGTAAGAACTCGAGTGCTGCAATATGTACTTTCTGAGAGCAAGCAGCTCAGTAGATATCCTCCGCTCTTCTTTAGACCAGAAGAACCTCGACCAACGGCTGCTTGGCGCACATAAGACCGATAGGTTCAGTGCTGGAACGCAGGATGACAACGAGACCTGACTGATTCTCATTCATTTGCAAAAAAGAACAAAGAAAAATCTGTTACGATGAACCGTGTTACTTGTGAAACAAATCAATAAATATAAATTACCTATGCTTCAAGTAGGTGAATTTAGTAATCTGAAACATAATATATCGTTAGAAAGATAAGATCTTTTAAGACTGCTGGTGTCAGCATTGATTAAGCAAACGTCAAAGATGGACAACAGAAGAGAGAAAATTGGGCATATTTTACAGTTTTTTTCGTTAAAAGTGAAAACTAAGAAGTAAAATGTGAATAGTACTAAACATTCTGGTAGGGTAGCGAGTAGTCAATAGTTGTGTTAAAGAAAATCGATGTAAGTCGATTCCGACGATTAAGTGAGAAGTATCTGCTCTCTAAAAAAGGTTGAATACAAGACGATACTCGATAAATACCAAACGAGTTAACTAAAGCGACTTTCATGGATCGAATTTGCATTTGTGACTCACTGCTGAATGGCAATAAAATTGATATTTTTCTGAAGTGAATTATGAGTCACTTACGATTATTTTCAGCGAAAATAGTTGTGGTTTAATAGCAGTTAGTCGACGAAAACGGCGGCCAAGACAGGATTGATGGTCTGCAGGAAGGTTTTGACATGTTTTTGAATAACCAAATTCTAAATTGAAACCCGTATTGTCAACAAATGGACCATGTGAAGAAAGTAATCGCCCAGAAACAGTCAGCTTTAGCGAATATGGCCTGGCCGCAGACATCGATATAAGCTCTGGACGAGTGATTGATATTAGGATTTTTTACATGCACCTTATTATAAGGACCCATCTTTATGCCAGAGAAGCTTTTGAATACCGATTGTGCTTGTTTTTGGCCAATAGAGACGAGATATTATGAAATTAATCTCCTCAAAGTGGCCACAACTTATCAAATAAATGGGTACAAACCTCACCCAATTTAGTTTATTATTATTTTTTATTTATTATTTTAGCTTATACCAAGATAAAGAAAGCTTTCAATTGAATCCTAAAATAATGGTTCCTTTAATTATACCTTATATTTTTCACGGATTGTAAGAGCACTACGACTTTATTCATTAGAACCCGATGTCGCTATGTGTGTAGGCTCTAACTCTAAATGTATTTAACACGGTATAAGCTTGTACCATATAGGAGAGAAATTAAGATCCTCCTGATTTATTGGAAAAATTAAGTGGAGTGGATTGCCACCATTTTTGCGTTATAAATTTATTATTGAGAAAAATGTCCTATGGAATAAATAAAGCTAAATAATTGAGATATTCGTCGCTCTCTATAGTTGGCTCTCTCTCCGATTACAACAATGTGATTTTTACGGTTGGATTTGGCACTTTATCTATATAACAATGTGCAGACACGAGAACTGAAGTCGACCCTTCCCGATTGCTCGTTAGAAATGATGGAAGCCAGCGGCACTTTTCATAAAAAAATCGTCTTCCCATTTGTAGCTCATTTACTATTAAATTGCTTCGTAAGCAAACAAAATTGTCGCAATTAGGTTGAGTCAAATCTTCGTGAAGTTCAGAAATCAATACCAAGCGTTGTAAGAAGATGTTGACCGATTTCTTTCTCCGAAATTGGATAAATTCAAGGCGGGCGATTTCTATTTCCAATAAAATGGATTTAATAAAAAATTTGAAGTCGTTAACCTTCATATATAATAAGGGCTCAACTCGTACTTTTTATTTGCAAGCTCGCTGTTTTTTCAAAAAGCCATTGAAAATTTTCAAGTTTTCGAATAATTTCCGTTACATATATTTTTATTTATACATTTCTTGAGTAGGCTGCTATCTAATTTTTCTATAAACCATGTCATATTTGAAAAAAATTCATGCTTTCACTTTTCGAATCCGCTCCTGCCTTAACTTTTAACAAGCCAATTAAAATTTTTTTATACCTTCGAATCAGATTTTAAATAAAAACTGTTATTGCGTTTGATAAAGTGAAATAATACCACTAAAAAGTCATCTGTGTGTTTGGCTGTAAAAAATGTCAGTGGAAAAGCGTTGCGTAATCGATTTTGTTAGGTCAAACTATCATTTCATTATTGGCTTACACTTTCACTGCAACTAAAATCGGAAAAAGTGTATAATTTTTTTTGCAGAAATATTAGATTGACAGTTATGTAATATTTACCGTTACATATTATTTCCGATATAGGCGTGTTGTGCGTACATTTTTAGGCTTTAAAGTTGTTAGAAAAGTTATTTAATGCATTTAAATTAAAGCTTTGAAAGACAAAAATTTAATTTATTAATTATAAAAAAATAAATTTCGAATTTAAAATGTCTGGGTAACAGAAAATTCAATTATATATTTATTGAATTGAAATATAAGTATTTATAAAAATTTTAAATATTTTCTTCCTTAAAGTAGCTAGGAAAAACTAAAAGAAAATGATAGAGGATAGAAAAGATTTTAATTTTCTAAAGCTTTTGCTATGCTTAGAACTATAACCACTGGCTTAACATTTAATTTTTATAAATTTTTGAATCTAACCACTAAATCTACAACTAAAATTTAATTTTTAATGCAAAACTAATCAAATTAGCAAAGCTAACTTTTGCAATTATGAAGAAATTTTCAAGGACATCCCCTGACTAGCGTGGCTGCACGAAGTGCAATAAGAGGATTTTCTTTGGCTACTTATTTGCTAAGTTTAAACATATTCTAATAAAATTTCAAATGAGATATCAAAATTAGTGGTATTATGGTGGCATGCTTCAAAATTAATATTATAACAATAACCACATTTTGTGGGTAATTCCAGCGGCACTACGCAGGAACATATTTTTCATGACTATACATTTATTGGCACATTTGGAAGGTATAATGAATTTCAAAATTTGATTTATACGAGGGAAAAGGCAAGAGGTTTCTATTGAAAGCTTCTTTCTCACCTTAATACAAGGTGCTTTCCAAACTAAACAGGACTATTTGAAACTAGCCCCTGGTGGTGTTGTTGACTGGTGCGTTAGAATCTGCTAACTTTATCGATTTCAAGACATTTCCTTGATTGGAAGTGAAGTTATTGCATTTTAAGTGTTAGTATGTTTGTGTTATCGGTGCGAAAATGAGCTTCGAACAAAGAGCCAACATTAAATTTTGTTCTAAAATTGGTAAAACTTTTACCGAAACGTTTCAACTGATGAAACAAGTTTATGGCAATGATTGCCTATCCCGTAGCAGGGTGCACGAGTGGTTTCAACGTTTTCAAAGTGGTCGTGAGGACATAAATGACGATAAACATGTCAACCAATCAAAATCAGTGATCATCGGGAATTCCACCGAAATTGTGCGTGAATTCATCAAAAATCAGCCGAAATCATCATTGAAATTCATGGAAATGGAATTAAACATCTCCGAAACATCAATTTATCGCATTTGACCGAACATTTAGGCTTACGAAAGGTGTGTGCACGGTTTGTTCCGCACAAATTGACTGATGACCAAAAATTGCTCAGAATCCAATATTCGAAGGATGATTATTTGACCAAAAATCACATTTTAACCATTAAACACTCCACATATTCATCTGATATGACACCGTGCGACTTCTTTCTTGTCGGAAAAATGAATTTGTCGATGAAAATAAAGCGTTATGCAGACGTAGAGGCCATTCAAAAGGCTTGCACCGGCATACTGGCGGCCATACTGGCCAACGAGCTAAAACACTCGTCCGACATACTTTTGGATCGTGCAAAAAGCTGTATTGAAGCAGAAGAAGACTATTTTGAATAAAATAAATTGATTTTGCCGAAAAAAAACAGTTGTTCTGTTTTTTTGTTTAAAGTACTGTTTACTTTGGAACGCACCTTGTACTTTATTACCAATAGAAGGTCCGAAAAACGTTGACAATATTGGAAATGTAGTTTGAAGTATTTTGCTCACGGAAGGGAAATTTATTAATTAAAAAAAATTGATCAGAAAGTTTTGGGGTAGGGAAAAGTTGTTCTTGAAACTTACGCCTTCACTTTCAAAAACATATTAGACTTGGTGGGCCAATAACGAAACGGGAGTTACACCTTAGAAGTGGTGGTGCAGAACATATGCTATTGCGACACGTCTTTTCATAAAAGCATCACAGACAGTATTTTTCTTAAACTTCTATATTCAAATTTATATTTACATGCAAGTTTAAAATTAGATTAATAAAAAATTCCCAAAAAGTTGGCTACCCTTCAAAACTGTTGTGAACTGTAAGAAATTTTTATTTCTTATTACAATCTTTCGCTACCAAAGTTCGTTAGTTCAAATTTTACAAAGATGTGGCAACCCTTATGAAAAATATCTAAACCAGAAATCTCTCCAGAGCGTGTTTATTTTGATACTAGTATTAAAAAATTTTATGAAGATAGAAGTAAAAATGAAATATAAAACATGAACAAGTGGCATTGACCTTACAAAATTCAAAGAAAAGGTTTACTGATTCCAAATGTAAAGAAAGGTTCTTAACTTTGTTAAATGTAAACAATGGTTCTCAACTTTGCTAAATGTAAACAAAAAGTTCAGTTCATAAAATGTGCACAAAGGGAACACCGACTTAAAAAATATGAACAAAAGAACCATTGACTTTACAAAAAGCAAACAAAAGGTTAAGTGAACCCAAATGTAAACAAGGGTCCTGGAAGTTTCTAAATGTAATTAAGGTTGTGAACTTGGCTAAATGTAAAAAAAAGTCCTTGGCCTCTTAAAATATAAATAAAGGGCACATTTGACCTACAAAATTTAAACAAAAAGGTCAATGACCCTATGAAATCTAAATAAAGGGTTGAGTGAACCCAAATGTAAACAAAGGTCGTAAACTTGGTTAAATGTAAACAAAAAGATCATTCATCTCACAAAAACTAAACAGAAAGGTCTTTACAAATGGGAAACAAAAGGTTTACTGACCCTATAAGCCCCCTTAGATACTAAAATTTTAAGATTACCTGCACTTTGTGATCGTAGTTAAATATATAAAGAATGAACAAGTGGTAACTGTTAAAAAGTATTGAAATCTTAGCTAAGGCGACCCAACTTTGATTCCTATATTTATTGAAAAAAAAAAATTAATATGACGATACTCAAAACTAGAGATACTCAAAACTAGAGTCCACTGAGAAATTTTGCACAAGCTGCATATTTATTGGAATGGTTGATATTGAGACACTATACAATATTCAGGAAAAAAGATCTTATTTGAGGATTTATCTCATAGGATATGCAGCTGTGAAAGGTATTGTAATTACGGTGTAGCCGAAGTTAATGTTTTTTTTTTTGTTTTAAGTCTATTTGAAGCAAACTGAATATGACATAGACGATCTCCTGGTTAATATGGTCATTAATAGTAACAGCTGCAACTTCATAGTTTATAAATAAGTTACTTTCTGAAACATTTGCGTAAGTCCGTTAAGATTTTTAGGTGTTGGAACCAAGTCCAACACCAATTCGATAGACTTGTATAAATCGTTTTATTCCAGAAAAGCGGCTCCAATTCGTTTCCGTCTATTTTAATATCAAAAACTTTTAAGTTTCGAACTCTATATAAAGCCCCATATCCCAATGGATTATTTCCGAAAGATAAGTGAGCGTGGAAAAGCCCACGCAATACATGCTATCCGTCACGTTCGGCCATACGTTGCAATAAATATGCGGCTAACGACTAAGCCTTTCTTAAACGCAACTCGCTAAGGCCATAAAATAGCATTCTTAACACATTTCGCATATCTCGCCTTCCTTCAATTGCGGCTGACAGAAATTAAAATGTCAAAGACACGCGAGGTGCACCGCATGACATGGCGGGCGTGCTGCGGTGGCGCGCACAATACGCGCTCCTCTCGCTACCCGCACATTTCTCAGGTTTTCGGCGAAAGCCTGCATTGCCACAGTCAAATCCTTTTGCTGCGCTCATCTATTTCCGCCGAACTTTTCTTTCCGCCCATATGTGAGTGTGCGCGCCGTTGCCTGTGTGTGTGCGTGTGTGGGGCACGCATTCATCCTTGTGCTTGCCACACAGCTGCCGATAGTGGTCGTGTGTCGTATATCAGCCGCAACACACGTAAGTCCTTGAAAATTGTGTGTGACACCAGATGAGGCACGCAAAGGAAAGGGTACCAGGCATCGTCCCTGCTATTACCTTTATCGCAATTTTGCTGAATTTTGTTGTTGTTGGCTTTTCGGTGCCCATTATACGTTTTAATTTTGTTTGTTTGTCGCTTTTGTGTTGCTCGTTTGCATCTCACTTGCCTTTTGTGGCGCTTTCTATAGCTGCGCTGCGACGCGCTTGAACTGCGAATGAATGCATTTGTAGAAACGCGGCTTTGGGGGGCCACAGACGTATCAGTGGCAGCGGCTTCGGCTATTGTCAGCTTTACGAAAATTTGTTGCAATTCACATTGGCGCTGTGGCAATGTAAAAAGAGTAGGAAGCATGTGCTTTTATATATATTTATGTGTGTGTTTGTGTGCTTGTCGGTCTATAGCTGTTATATAATGCGGTCGCTATTTTAATATTTGCCATTACAACCTGCTTACCTTGACGGTAGGCAGCTGCACGTTGCAGCTGGTGGCATACTTTTAGGCGCACAAAGGCGCTCACTGCCACTACATCACATCTTTGGCATTAACTGACAATTTGCCTTCATGACAAATTGTTTTTCAAACAAAATTTAATTGCAATTTGTCTACTTCGCCAGCTCAACGCGACCGCAGTTCGTATATGTGCCACAAACGCACTTACACACACATACGTTCACAAAGTTTTTACTTCAATTCAAGCAGTGAAGCGTTGTAGCGCTTTCAGTGTGCGCTTTCATGTTAAACGTGTTGAAAATTCCACTTGCTTTCGCTGCTGCTGCGCTCTCTCCTCTTCCCTTCTTCACCTCCTCTTTTGCCCACTTTCCTTTTGCTGCATTTTATTATTTGCTTAAATTTTTCTTTGCAACAATTGAAAAGTTTGCGCTTCTTCGTCGCTTCCATCGCCATTGATGGGCCAGTTGCGCGCGGTAACCTCTTCCATTGCGTCGCTACTGTAGTTTGTTTTCCTTCATCTTCCAGCAGTCGCATTGCACTTTGTCTGCTTTTAGGCGCTTGCCTGCATTCGCTGCTGACGGAGTGGTATCATGTGTAGTTGTGTGCGCGTTTTCGCTAGCAATCAGTAAATTTCGCTTCAATTGAATTGTTTGAAACGACAGCGACAACGCTGACGCCAACAGCCGACAAACTATTTGCATAGTTCTACATAAATTCTTGCGCCAAGAAAGTTTTCGCTGGCAAAGAAAACCAAAAATAGGAAAAAAGAAAACGCTAGCGCCTTTTTAGCTCAACTAAATGTGAAAATAAAATTTAGCCAGCGGAAAAGTGTATTGTGCAACGCACTGATGCTGTCTTTTGGTTTTCGTGAAGAAATTTGGATTTTTAGATGCATATTTGGTTTTAAGGGAAGGACAAGTGTTTAGCGTTGCTTTTTGGGTTTTCTTTTAATTTTGGAACAATATATATTTCAGAGGAAAATACAAGGATCTTTCCAAAGTAAACAGGACTTAAAAAAAACAAATGGTTTTTCCGCAAAATCTATTTATTTTATTCAAAAAAGTCTTCTGCTTTAATGCAGCATTTTTCACGGTTCAAAAGCATGCTGAACGAGTGATTTAACTCGTTGGCCGGTAAGGCCGCCAGTATGTCGGTGCAAGCCTTCTGAATGGCCTCTACGTCCGCAAAACGCTTTCCTTTCAAGAGCAAATGCATTTTTTTGAAAAGGAACAAGCCGCACGATGCCATGTAAGATGAATACAGGGAGTGTTTATGGTTAAAATGTGATTTTTTTTTTCAAATAATCGGTCACATGATGTCCTTCGAATGTTGGATTCTAAGCAATTTTTGGTCGTCAGTCAATTTGTGCGGAACAAATCGTGCACACACCTTTCGTAAGCCCAAATGTTCGGTCAAAATGCGATAAATCGATGTTTTGGAGATATTCAGCTCCATTTCTATGAATTTCAATGCTGATTTCGGCTGATTTTTGATGAACTCACGCATAGTTCCGATGGAATTTCCGGTGATCACGGATTTTGATTGGCTCACATGTTGATCGTCATCTATGTCCTCATGACCTCTTCGAAAACGTTGAAACCACTCGTGCACTCTGCTACGGGATAGGCAATCATCGCCATAAACTTTTTTCATCAATTGAAAGGTTTCGGTAAAATTTTTACCAATTTTAAAACAAATTTTAATGTTGGCTCTTTGTTCGAAGCTCATTTTCGCACCGATAACACAAACATACTGACACTTAAAACGCAATAACTTCACTTCCAATCAATGAAATGTCATCAAATTCTCATTGGACAATCGACAGAGATAGAAGGTTCTAACGCACCAGTCGACATATAGATGGCGCCATCAGGGAACGCTAGATTCAAAAAGTCCTGTTTATTTTGGAAAGCACCTTGTATGTGTTTTAAAGCCTTCTGATGCCTTAAATTTCTGAAAAAATATTATTTTATTAGAAGGAAATGTGAAATACTAAGTATAAAGAAAGCCTGTGGTGTTCTTTTGAATAACTACAGAAGGATACAGAATGCAAAAAGAGGCACTGCCAACAATTGATAATTCCTCTCCACTTGTATATAATTTGAGTTACCGGTTACAGGAATATAATCGTTGGAAAATTTAGAGTGCATCTGAGAAAAAAGGATAAAAAAATTTTATTTAAGTGAGGAAGTTCTTTTGTTAGGAGCCCTTTTCTTTTGTTGGCACAATAATCTTTCCACTTCTCATCCGATATTGAATGGAGTCGGACCTTTCCAGTGCGGTTTTCAAAAATACAAAATATGTTATACTCGTACATCATTTGAGAAATAGTCTACAGCTTAAGTCTCTTTAAGAACTGTGTCCCCGCACCCTGTTAGGAGTAATGTTTTGATTTTTGAACTAAGTTTGTAATTTAAGAACTCATAACACACCTTAATTATGACAACGTCCGTATTTACTGGGTCAAACATTTAATAATAATCCATTGTAAGCAGAGATTTGAAGAATTTTTGGCTAAAAATTTGTAAAAAAGCCGTAGCACAATAGTGAAACGAGCAAAGATTGAATTATAACCACACCTTCTTCCTTTAAAATATGTACAAAATGCACGTGTGGAAAAGAACAATAGAAGTAGTAAGGTATGTAATTAAAAAGTGATATGAGAGTAGTCTGAGACTAAGATAAACAATTGGATAGTCATAACAATAAATCATAAATGTTTAACACTTTTTTCAATGCCTGCTCCGATTATCCTTGTGCTTTAGAACAAAACTGACATTATGAAGGGTTTTGTTTCACTCTTTCCGATTTTAGTAATACAAAATGAAAATATGAATTTAAAGGTAAACGAGTGCAAATCTGACAATATCATTGATAGTTTCATCAGTTGTTAGTACAAATATATAAAAAATCGATTTTAGAATATATAGAGCAGCAACATCCCCGTTGAGTAGTGTATTTCAGATTTCTACATAAAACTAAGCAGGCTTGTGATTTATGGCACGAGTTTATTCAAGCGGAAATCCAATGAAATCGGGTTATAATTTTCAATATATGTCTAACTATTTATACTCCTAGGAGCAGAGGATCGATGAAGACCCGAATAAATCCATTCGCCATCGCGCGAAAAAATTGAAACTGTGCCCATCCACTTAATGGAAGATTTTGTAAAAGGATCTGGGTTTGTGTGCTTACAAAATTCAATTCATTTAAAAATTTGAAGCCAAATCACTATTAAATGCGTCGCACGTTCGGTAAATGGGCACAAATCGAGATGGCCACCGATCCCGATTTTCACAAGAATATTTTGTACAGAGATTATGCTCACTTTTGGCTGAATGGCTACTGTAGCAACCGTCGCATTCCGATTCCATTGTTGAGACACCTTTATATCCTGATAAAGACAACGTTTGGTGTGCTCTTGGGGCAGATCGAATCATTAGAACAAGTAAATAGAATTACTAATGAGATAAGGAAAGCATTTGAGCACAGGGAGTACTGTTCAGCAATATTTCTAGATGTAGCTCAGGCGTTTGATAAGGTGTGGCACGAAGGTCTTTTATTTATGGTAAAAGTGGGAGATTTCATATCTGATGAACGACTGATAAGGGCTGGTGTACCCCAGGGCAGTGATTAAGGCCCAGCACTATACATCATATATACAGCAGTTCTTCCAACAACTAATAATATATTAACTTCAACTTTTGCGGACGATACAGCTATAATAAGCCGTAACAAATACCACATTTTAGCATCAAGAATATTAGCGGCGCATTTAAGTTATGTCGAAGAATGGCTATCAAACTGGCGTATAAATGTGAATGAACAGAAATGTAAGCATTTACATTTTCATTGAGACCAAAGATGTGCCCGGCAGTAAAAATAAACAATATTTTAGTACCCCAAGCGAACGAAGTAACATATCTTGGTATTCACCTAGATAGAAGGCTCACGTGGAGAAAACATATCTCTAGTAAAATAACATGTATGAAGATTAGAGCTGCAAATTTAAGTTGGCTTTTAATAAAAACTCCAAACTTAGCCTAGACAACAAAGTGCTCTTATATAATGCGGTCATAAAGCCGATTTGGATGTATGGCATTCAACTGTGGGGTACGACCTGTGCAACTAATATAGACATAATACAAAGGTTCCAATCAAAAATGCTTAGAATAATCACGTGTTCGCCATGGTACATGCAAAACGAAAATATCCATAAAGACTTTGATATTCCCTTGGTAAGGAAGAAGTAGAAGATAACAGAATCAAATATATAGCTAAACTCCGAAATCATCCAAACCCTTTGGTTAACACTTTGGTACATTCCTGCGACCAAACACGACTGAAAAGAAGAGATATGCCTGCGTATTAAAGAGCGACGTATCACCAAAACAGCTCAATCACTTGCTTGAGTCTGTCTAGTTTTTGTCTAGTTTTTAAATAGATTTAAAATTTTATAACTTATTGTTAGGCTTTAAGAAAAAAGCAGATCCAATAAATAAAATAAGTTGAAAAAAAAAAAAAATTTCCGCTAGAGACATTACTCCATCTGTGTAAATCGAAATTACGTATATTAATGAAACCGTTTTTTTTTTTTGCCTAGCTTAAACTCAATAACAAGACAAAAGAGTTTAAAAATAGATAAATACTGGGTAGTCGAAAAAGTCTTTTCGTATTTTGTGAATAGATGTCGTTGCAGTCGTATATCTACAGTGCTACCAATCACATTGTGTCATACCGTGGAGCGTTGGAAACGTGAGTTAGTTAAGCTTCAATTAACCAAAAAAAAATAATATTCGGAGAAGTTGAAAAAAAATTACAGTTGTTCAAAAATTATTGAGAACAATGAAAAAATTCGCCATATTTTGACATTTTTTTTTTATAAAAAAGGGAAAAATGCCACGCAAGCTACCAATGAAATTTGTGAAGTTCATGGAGACGATGCTGTATCAGTTCGTGTAGCACAACAATGGTTCGCTCGCTTCCGTACTGAAAATTTCGAAATAAGACGGAAAATTGCGTGTATGAAAGATTTTTGTTGTGTTCTCAGCATTGGAACAATCAAACATCGGAAATTGTTTTGTTATAAAGTAGGATGCAGGAGACCTTCGAAGTCGTTACAAATCACTTTTGAATAGAAAAGTTGTTGAAATTGAGTTCCTGAATACTTTCATACACAGCCAGCAGTTATCATTATTAAAATGCAGATATAAACTATTTTAAAAAGTATCAGTAATTTTTGTGCGCAAAACAAAAAAAAATCTATGCTTGCACATGTGTAAGTAATCAAGGGCGAAGTAGATAAAAAGAATTAGTGTCCGACAAAAAGGGTCAACCATTTATAATTAAGTTCACATTACGCACTTCGCGTGTCAGGAACTCAAATAAAAACAATACAAAAAAGTTGTTGCATAGTCATTTAGTGAAAATAGAGTTGAACAGTTTCAAAAGCTTTTTGCAAGCCT
>JBAWJQ010002087.1:0-60734 GCA_037783105.1 Bactrocera zonata | reverse complement strand
TTTCAGCAATTCCGCTGTAAGCATTACTATTTTGTAAAGTAAAGAAGACAGTTCCTAATTTGTTGTTAAGGCTTATGCAGCTTTTTGTTTTGAAAACATATACAACATATCTTTAATTGGTCGATTGCCTTTAGTAGTGCCCGCTACTGCGCCATTGAAGTCGTAACACCCTACTAAACAACCAAACAAAACTCTTTCTCGTAAAATAGGTTACTACTACACTACTGAGACTTTGGATGTCGAAGTTATCGAAATTTTAATTTCTGAAATACCTTACACACATACACATATACACTCAATAACACATAAAATGAAAGTAGCAAATCCAAGGTTATGTGACATGTCTACGCCCTACAAACTATTCTCCACCGGTACGAAAATAAACTTTACTTTCAGCAAGCGTACAAGTGCAAGCGTATGCATGTTACATGAATGTATGTGTGTGCCTAGGAATTATACTATACTATATAGTATATATTATATATATTACAACCACAAAACTTCTGCAATATTGCAGTAGCTGGCAAGAGTAGCAAACAGGAGAATGCACTTAAGTGTCGACGCGGCGAAGAATGGCGGCGCACAAAAGGGTGCAGGCGCCCCGTTCGCCGCTTTGCCAAATGAAGCTTATAAAAAAGCGGAAAATGTGCACTTTTCCTGCACGCTTTTCATGACACTGCTTACACTTTTGTCACAGCTGCGCAGTTGTCGAATGATTTTATACAATTCCCCACCCTTTCTGGTTATATTTATGTGTCAGCGAGAGACGACATACTAATACATGCGCATTAGTGTGTATCCTCGGTTGGAAAGTAGGACAGGAGCTTTGTGAGTGGTGTAGAGATGCGTTGCACTTATTATAGACACAAATGATGGTGACTTTAATGGCTAAAAGTAACGGTGAATATTGGACCTTTACAAATTCATTTAACTTCTGCGCATAAAAGTTTAATAGTTTCTCTAATTTGTGCGATGGCTTTTATGAAATGTAACTCTCTTCTGTAGTTTGGTACACATCTTTTGTGAATAAATGAAAACAAAAATTTATATATGTATGTCAATGGACTGGTATAGTTGAATAAATGTATAATAGGAACCGTTTATACCGGTTATAATTTTATGCCAGTTGAACTTTTATACCAGTTTTTAATTTATGAAAACAAGTAAATACACAAGTTAAATTTTTATACCAGTTAAACATTTATACCAGTTAAAATTTTATACCAGTTAAAATTTTATATCTTTTAAACGTTTATACCAGTTTAAGGCGGAATTCTAGGTTAGCGAGCCGAATTTGTAGAATTTTTTGGTTGACATGGCTCTTAAACGGTTATAACTTTGAAATAAATTTGAATTTTTGAAAATCCTTCTAGAGAGATAATTTTGAAAATCTACTCAATTGAAATAAAAAATATTAATATTTCTAGACTAGAATACCCCTTTAAGCGGGTGTCATTATACATTTTTTGAATTTGGCACATTTTCGGTCATGACGAATCGAACAAATCCTTGGTAAAAACTTTTTAAGTTTTTAGACAATAAAGCTATGAGATAAATTTGGAGGCAACTATAAATTATTAACAAAAGGTCATATTCATATTCCTATTTATAAAAAGACATCTGCAGCTAAAGGTAAAAATGTCACCAGTCATGAGCTGAATGCGACTCAACTGGAAGCGGCTCCGGTTAAAAGGTCTGATCGGACATTAAATTCAGGTGCCACGAAGAGCAGAAAGCCCAGTCTCCACCTGCGGTCAACCTTTCGGGTGTATCGTGTTGTGTTTTAAGTCCAAATAAAACAGCGTTGATCTTGTAGTCCAATGTGAGGTCGCACTATGGGCGGTTTTCGGACCCAAAATACAGTAAAGATTTTAGGTAGTCCTCGAAACGACCAAATCAGAATTTGACGTACGCTCACTCTATCCAGTTAGTACCAAATACTGCATGCATTGCTAATCAATACATTGCTTTGACCCGCTCATGGTGCTGAAGAACCCTGTAAAATGGCAGGAACTGGAGTAAAGTACAACGGACGTTGTTATCTCTGTTTTATCGTTGGATTCTCTTAACTTTTTCGGAGACATCTTTATGTCACCCATCTTATTGTTTTAGTTAAAGGTGATAATTTGAGACACTCCATTCGTCCTCTGAAAGTTGACTGTTGTGCTCAAGAGTTAATGATAATACTTCAAAATTTTGGTTTTTATTCTGTCGAGTTAAATAAGTTATTAATTGAAAACCTCTGGATATTTCGAATACGCAATTGGTGGTGTCTTCTTTGGGTACCTATGATCTTATATGAATCAAAAAACGAATTTACTCAATGACGGTATGTCAATCTCGTCGAAACAATTGTCTCGGTATTTATTAATAAATTTGGTGTTAGTCCGAAAGTATTGGAAGTTGTGTTTAAGGAAGCAGCTGATTACGCAGGAATTGAGGTTTCTAACCTACTCTCAACTCAAAACTCTCACAGGGAAGAAGTCTTCTATATACTCTGCACATGTCGGACAGTTCGATCTGAAATCATTGTGGACTCTGTATAGCACCCATGTGCACTAAGAATTTTGGTCAGATGGAAATTAAGGACCCCATGTCGTCTGTCTATCCACGAGTGGATGTCAAAGGAGGGCATATTGGCTAATACTTCAGTAACAACAGTTGATTTAGTTCGGAAAGCACATACTACTTCGATTGCAGAAAGCCTATGTACTGCAATTATTTGTTCAGCATGCGCTACTCAGTACCTATATTCATATTGATGCTGCATACACCTTTTTGCTTTTGTTATTAAAAATCCCCGACTAGAACACACGCAGCCTCTATGGGCCATCATTCTCGATGGAGCATTATAAATTTTGTTTGTTTTACCAGAGGTGTAAGCCAAGTGTTCTGTAAATTTTAATTTCGAGTTCAATATTACTTGCATATACTTCAGTTGCAGCTGTGAAGTACTTCCCTCTGGAGAACTCTTTTCGTTCTTCCACCTTCCTGACGCTTATGAGCAAAACCATTATCGTCGACCGTTTAAGCACTCACTACATTTATTTCTTAGGTTGACTAATTGTTCAATCACCCTGCAGACGTCCGTATATGCTTTTAGTTTTACGTCTGTTGTTACGTCATACATGAGGTTCCATAATAGTGAGACAAGCACTGAGCCTAGGAATAATCAACTCGAGTTAAAGTATCGTTTGGTGCCTTTGTCCGTATCAAAAACCAGCCTACAGTTTTTAGAATAACTCGTTATAATATTTATCGTGGGCAAGCAAACATTTCGGTCGCAAGCCATGGACGTTTCAACAAGACTTAGCACCGCCTCCCAAAGCGCGAGTGAACCAAAAATGGCTAAAAAAAAACGTTCCGAACTTTATTATGACCACACAATGGCTCTCGAATTCACCAGATGTGAATCCAATGGATTATTCTCTCTGAACTATTTCGGAGAGCAAGATCCAAAGTAAAAAATGCACCAGTCTCGAGATGCTCAAGAAAGCCATTGTTCGTGAGTGGGTCAAAATACCGGCAAGTCACATGCGGCCAGCTTGCGATTCGTTTTTTGACCGTCTCAAGGCCATAGTTAAGGCAAAAGGGGGTCATACCGAGCAAAAGTGAATTGGTCCTGAATTTAGGATTATTTTCGCATATTTTGTACTTTAAAATAAATAAAAATAATTTTCAAAACCGAATTTATGGCTTTTTTAACTGGTTACTTGGCTTTTTTAATTGGTTTCGAGTGCCGGACCCTGTATGATTATGTGCCTATTTTGCATTCTGGACAACCGGGGTAGCCAGCGCGCAGTACTTTTTTGTGCAGTTTCGACGACTTCTCGCAATGCATCAATAGTGGATCTCTCTGATAATCCGACGGCTTCCTGGATTGTTAACTCCAAGTGGTTTCGTTTTATTTTTTCGTACACTTTACCCTTTGTATTTAGCATACACAGAGGTAGGTGCGATGAAGGTTCTTCAGGGGGTTTTTTTGGTTTTGGGTGGGTTTGGAGAACCAAACACTGTGCTTTCCACGAATCGGGGAATCGATTCGTTTATATGTTATGCATTTTTTATATTGTATATTTTAGCGAACAGTTGAGGTTTTAAGCTTATAGTTTCCTTCAGGGCTCTGTTAGGTATGCGAGCTAGTCCTAGCTTTTTTGATATTCTTTGCTTTGATCGAAAGATCTTCTTTCGTAACTAACGATGTTGACTTTGGAGCTTCGGTTCGTCGCTTGGCATAGGAAATCCGATCATATTTCGGGAATAATCCTTCGACGATACATTATGATGCAAACATGTTTTCTTATTTGTCTGGGACTCGCCAGAAATTTTTTTTATATAACTCCCATTTAATGACCAACATATCCAACCAACAACAAATAACCAAAAAGCCACCTTTAACATATTAACTCAATTAAAACTGTAAATGTGCATATATTTATATAAAATTCAATGATCACATTAGTATATTTAAAATCAGAAAGCAAACACACCCACCGACCGCTACAAGCGTTTGATGTACATTTTAATGTGTGTGCACTCGAAAGCAACGAATACTGAAGGCTTTATGTGACTTACATATATGTACATACACACACACGTGTGCCTTTATTTTTCCTTTCATCATTTCACTTTATTCACCACTTCGTGTGCACTTTGAAAATGGCAAACAAGTGCCGATGTGCTGCAAATGTCATTGTATGTGCGATTTCATGCCACACGCTTAGGCGCTTCGCTATTGTGCAGCAAACATTATTGTACCACACCGTCCCACACACACACGCCGACACCCGCGCACCCACAAGCCATGCCACTGGCAAGCTATGGACTTGGAATTTCTATTTATGCATAAATGCTAGCAAATATTAAGCGACGATGAATGGCAAGCAATGAGCATCGCTCTCTCGATGGTTGTGTGAGTGTGTGTGTGTGTGGAGCCTGTGTTTTTTTAGCATCCAAGGCGTAGCTTGGAACGAGGTTAGGGACACAAAGACGATTGCTGTGGTGCGTATGAACCCGGTGGTGGAAGGTAGCGGTTGTGAACTATGTAGCAACTGATGGAAATTGCAATTTAGTTTAAAAGCGTTCGGAATCCTAACCTCGAAAAGGAAAATTTAAAAATTCTGTGACTTGGAATTGCTTAAATGCTCATATTGAAAAAAAAAAAATCCCTTTCAAAACGTATGAAAAGATTTCAGTTGAAGGAAATAGTTGGTCATATATACGCTTTACCACTAGTCCATTACTAGGTGTACTAGTCAATTATAATTATTAGTTTTGCTGTTGGATGTTGTTTGCAATCTTTTAAGCTTAATAAATAAATTTAGAAAAAAACGATGTTTATTTGTGACATTAACTATTTCATCCAGTATTAGTCATTTTCGGTCTAGTTCATTCTATAAAATTTTTTTTTCCTCTAATAAAATTATTTCATTTCGCTTCAAGGATTTTTAACATGGCTTAATACTCGTTTAAGTGAAATAAAATAAGTTATAAACAAAATTTTTATAATTGGTCCTGTACTAGTTATTTTCGGTCTAGTTCGCCTAATATAATTTATTCAGTTTTTTAAAAGTACATTTCATAAAACCATTTAAGTGGAACAAAATTTTTTTACTATCAACAATTTTTTAATTACACGAATACTGCTCATTTTCGGGCCAGTTCAATTCACATTTTTTATTTTTTTCAATACCAAATTGTATCAGAAAATTTAAGTAAGTTAAAAAAAAACTTTATGAAATCGTTTCATTGAAATAAAATAATTTTTTAAACAAAGTTTTTATAATTGGACTAACACTAGTTGTTTCCGGACTAGTACACCTAATTTAACATATTTAATTTTTCAGTACTGAATTCCACAAAATCGTTGATTAACCTTTAACTGGGGACGTGACAAATTAATAACACTATAAGGGACGCGTAGTCTCACAGGCTACTACATACTTTCAAAGTAATTTTTTGTTGTAAAAATCAATTTAAATATTTTAAAACTCTGTTAATTTTTAACCATTGGTATGCAATAAAATATCGAAATAGTTTTAATCAGCGGTTTTATTATTATGGAATATTAAAAAAAAAATACAATGAACACTGAGAATTTGCAAAACGCGCGACGTCTGTGAGGCTACATGTCACCAGTTAAAGGTTAAAATAAAATTACTATAAAATCTACCATTTTCTAATTATACCAGTACGACACTAGTTATTTTCGGTCTAGTACAATCGATTTGATAAATTTAAATTTTCGGTACTGAATTGCAAAAAATCGTTTAATTGAAACAAAATTGCTTCAAAATCAATCATTTTTTAAAGAAACCAGTACTCGTTGTTTTTGGACCAGTTCAATTTCTTTTTTTTCAATTCTTCTTTACCAAATTATATGAAATAATTTCAGTAAATTAAAAAACAGTTTGACTAAAAATAGTTTATTTTTGCGCAATATTGGTTATTTTTGGACTAGTCTCTTTGGAACTAATTTATTTCAGCACCAAAATTCAGAAACTGTAGTAAGACTTTTTAGTCATTTTCTTTTTCATTAGAAAATTTTGCGACTTTTTGTAATTGAACCCAAACTAGTTACTTACGGACCACTTAAGTTTGTTATAGATTTTCTGATATTAAACTAGTATTTTTCTCTTTCGTGTGATTCCGGTCAGAAATTTCCAGTTTTACACTCGCAATATTTTACATATGCACTGACTACAGGGAATAGCCACGCACACACACACAAGCACACATGCGTTGTGCGTGCAAATGCATTTATAATCGCTTTTATCGCTGCTAACGACAATGAGTAAACAATAAACTTGGCTCAACACGAGCTGCAAGCTGTACGTCGTGAGCGCTGTGCCATGTTGCCGATCTGTTTTGGTCGGCAAACGCAAGCGGGGGTATGACATGCCTGCCTTCGATGGCAGTAATGGGTTACGCACACAAACACACACACATATAGATTTGTGTAGGTGTCTGTAGAGTCGCACATGAGTTATGTATGCGGGGGTGTGTGTGAAGGTTCGGGTGTTTGGGGGCGGATGATTTGTGTATGCATACCTTGCGGGCACATAATTTCCGCCGAAAAGACACCTTCGTTGCCGCTGTGAGCAGGGGCGTGGAGGTGTTGTTACATAAACTGCCACTGAAACGAACATTGCATAACAGCAACGGAGGCGACGTTGCGAAAAAAACTGTAAAATTTGCTGTGAATGCGAAAATGGCACAGAAAAGTCAATGTGGTGAGCGGCACAACAAAAACAGCGCCAACAACAATGCGCAGCAGGAAAATGTGAATCAATCATAAAAGCAAGCGAGGCGACAAACAGAAATATCACACACACACCCATACATACAAACTGCATTCATGTCAGTCAGCGCTGAAGGTATTGTTGTTTGTTGTGATTGCTTGTTGCTACAACAACTTGGCTGCGCTTGCGACAAAAATCGTTTCTTAATGGCACGAAATCAAGGAAAAAAGCGAGTGGGAAGTAATGGCAACAAACGGCAAATGCATATAATTTCGCATGAACCTTCACACGCACTTAAAACGGCACATAAGCACGCCGCATCAATGCAAACACACACACAGCCAAACAAAGCTGAAAAGGCACTTACATGTGTATGTGTATGTGTATTTGTAGGAAAGTAAAACACTTTCGTACAAGTTATTGATTGCAGCGCAATGTTGTGTTCTTATCGAGCAAAGGAAAAAAAGCACAAAAATACCAAAAACCTTGTTTCACCGGATTCGATGTACTTTTTATTGTATTTGTGCACTCAAACCGTTAGCAATCGCACATTGCTTGGCAAAAAGGAAACACAGCCGAGAAAGCGAAGAAATGCAGTCTATTATTCGAAGTAATAGCGTGTATATGTGTACTTAAGAGCAATTTTGTGCATGTGTTCTTTGATATATAATGTATTATATACATATGTGTACTTGTATATAAGAGCATTTATATGTATATCGTACATAACTGTATATCTTTAACCATACAAATGCTTGAGTGAGTGCACTTTGAGCTACCATTTGGAAAGACCGTACGGTGAAGGCTGCAGTATAATGATGTATTCATAACTGGCATAATTCAAGTTATCTGGTATAATCGAAAGGGAAACGTTTCTGATATGCAACATCTTCACCCTATTTTACTCACAAAGTTATTACAAAATGAAAGAGGTAAAAATTGAGTTATACCAGTTAAAGGATTTTATACCAGTTCTAATTTTATGCTGTTTCTAAAGTTTTATTAGAACATGAATGTGACTAAACAGCTAAATTTTAGTTATACTACTTTATTTCGTTTATACCAATATTTATATAATCGAAAGGAAACGTTTTTAACACAACAGATGTACTTGATTTGACTTTCAAAGTTTGTGCAAAACGAAGAAGATACAAAATAAATTATACCAGTTTATTTAGTTTATACCAGTTGTTACCCTAAGGCATTTTTGATGTGATTTGTGTACTTGAACGTGACTAAATGGTTCATTTTGAATGTATTAACTTATTTTCTTTATACCAGTCTTTTTATTAACTTTATATGAGAAAATAGGACGATATTCCACAATCGGAAATAATACTATATTATTTTCATATGTGTATAACGAATGTTATTTCTTCTGCTTCCCACCAAGTTTTAATGAATCGTCCGACGAACCAATTTATTTATATTTATTCCAGTTTATTTAATTTATACAAGTTGATTGCTAGAATTGCTATACTATCGTACATTTAACCAGATTTTATTTATACTAAGTACTTGTTCCGTTTCTTGCCAAGTTGTAATGAATTCCGTCTGATTTGACAGTGAAGTAATTATTTTTAATTTATACCAATTTTTTTGGTTTATACCAGTTTGTTGTTAAACACCCTAAATGAAAAATGAACAAAATTACACAAATAAAATTTATACCAGTTTAGTTTTATTTATACCAGATACTTTTTTGTTTCTCTTCTCGCCAAAAATTAATTAATTTTATCTGCTTTGACGACGAAATAATTATTTTTGGATAATACTTGTTTATTTCGTTTATGCCAGTTCAGTGTTAGACTAGCTAAGCGAAATTTTAACGAAATGTTCGATCATTAAAAAAAAATTACAAAGAATAATTGTTTTAAGAGTCCCATACTTTGGTTTGTTGAAGAATTTTGTTTATCTCAATTGACTTGCCTTCAATACAGCTATATCTTTATCTTTATTATTATTTCTTTTTTTGTCTTTTGTTACAGTTTGGCGTCCTCTACTTTCTTTCGCTCTGACATATTTTACTTGTCAAAAGTTGCTTTCTTTGATTTTGTTTGGTTTCCGCATATTTGCTTCCCAACGTATTGCTTCGTTTCTTAACTTTATAGTTCTTTGTACTTCTTCGTTTTCTCCTTTGTTGTAGCTCTAACGTGGCTTTTGCTCGTAAAGTATGAACTTTGAATGCATACGAGTGCAAGAAACTGAACTTCAAATACAAAAATACAAATGTATGTGAAGGGTTATGTAATTGAAAGGCAACTTCTTTTTACCCACAAATTACACGCTGTGTTTGGAGTCTTGAAAGCTTTGTCCAACCCTACTGCCTTCTAATTGCTTAGGGGAATATTATATTATGGGGTACGTCGAACGTTATGACATGGTATAACCTCCAAATGTCTTGCTAACACGAAAATGCTTTTCAGAGAAACTGGCAGGGGTGAAAGAGTGTATTTGTTGG
Source organism: Bactrocera zonata (assembly GCA_037783105.1). Taxonomy (NCBI): domain Eukaryota; kingdom Metazoa; phylum Arthropoda; class Insecta; order Diptera; family Tephritidae; genus Bactrocera; species Bactrocera zonata. The sequence goes on along the minus strand of JBAWJQ010002087.1, from coordinate 51,032 downwards.
TGGGTTTTGGTATCCATAAACGGATAGCACCCTACCTTTGTCACCTCGGTATGCATCTGTTCCGTTCAACTATCCCTAATTCACAATAAGATTTAGAGAAAGTTTATGGAACTGAGCCTTCTCAACATTTTTATTTATTTTTGTGAGCTGGCAAGACCTTTCTGCATCAACGAGAATAACGGTTTAATGGCCACTATAGTTAATGGTTACCACATTCCAACTGTTTCATAAAACGTTAAACATTTTGAATCGATTCTTAGTTTATACGTGATTTAAAGACGCGAAATTAGCCCAATTTTTCTTTAAATATTTCTAAATCTCTACCAGCTTCAAAAAATTTGACTTTTGCTAATCTAATCGGCGAACATTTTCAATAATAAGGTGGTGGAAAGACTTGAAACATCGTCGAGGCAAGTATTAATCTTTTAGAAGAATCGAACATACATCGAACTGGTATAAATAAAATATACTGGTATAACTGAGTAGAGATATTTATATTTACTCTTCTATTCAACTGAGAAACTGTGTTGCTGCTTTCAAGACTAAAGTTTTTCGTAGGAAAATGGCAGCTCTAACTTTTGGCCTAGCGAGCAGAGCAGTGGCGAATCGAACACGTCTGTTTTTTTAACAATATCTGAAAATCTGAACATTGTCAAAAATCAGACGTGATCGAATCGCCACTCCTCTTTTCGGAAAGCCAAAAGTTAGAGCTGAATAGTAATCAGTCATTATTATTTTTATTTTCAAGCCTTAAACCACTGTTTTTATGATTGCTGATAAAATTCCTGAGAGGGTTATTAAAAGATAATTTAAATGCAGTCTTCTGGCACATTTTCTTAGAATTAATCTGTAGATATTTATTCCGTATTTTGAGGTTATAACACACAACATTTTTCGTTTGAAAGATGGGGTAATATCAAAACATCGCTCCAGCCACACTGTGTGGCCACTTTGCTCTCCTTCAATTGACCCTTGAGAACTGATAAGCCGAAAGTTAAAAGAACCCTCAAAAAGAATCTCAATATAAACAGAAAAGGGTCAAGTGATACTTGAAATCAAATGTGAAACTGACAGAATTTCTTATTAAGAAAAAGGCAAAGATTTTCAAAGAAAAAAAAACACTGTGGTTACACTTCTGTACTTGTATATCTAAACTGTGCTACCTAACCTCTAACGAATGGTAAAATATGCACTGCTAACTATACCCCCACACACACATATATCCAGCAGCACGTCAGCTACCCACCCCAGTATGGGTGCCGGTGTGACATTGTGAAAAAGCCAAACCGCAGTCAGCGTTGAGTTCACAGGAAATTGGAGTCGCCTATGCAATTTATGAGAGCGTGGCACAGCAACGTCCCGCCACGGCAAACATTTTTCTTAGAAGATATTATGAAAACCGACCCATTTCATGTTACAAAGCAAAAGCTAACCGACTTACGAATAATTAATGCAGTGAAAAAGGTTGTGTTTACATTCAATTCAATCGCCTAAATAAAGTAAACAAAACGGGTGTGTGTGTGTGTGTGTTGGTCCACGCATACAGTTAAGCAGGTTTGTAAGTACTTAAGTAATAAAGTGAGTTATGTATTATGCAAATTTAAAATTCAAATGCATTTTTTTCGCTTTGCTTTATGAATGTTTCGGTTTTTTGTATGATTTGGGTGGAGCATCCGACGATTTTGTTCGAGCGTAAAAAATTAAAATGAAATCAGCGAAATATAATAGATGCAAGGCGTTGTGCATGAAGTAAAAGTGAAAAGGAAAAACAAACACTCAAATCTACTAAAGAAGGGCATAAATCAATTTTTTTCTTTAGAATCACGGAAATAAATTGAAGTGGGTACTGGAAAATTTTAATAGACATTAAGGTAATTTAAAAAATATAGCGTGTTTACATAGTAGCATTGAATTTCTTGGAAGGCAGCTGCAAAATCAACTGCCAAAGTAAACTTATATGCTTGGAATTTATTTACAGTGCGTGGGTTATCTTTTTTTGTAAAATTTGAATTCATAGGCGAAGAAGTATTATATTGCTGCCGCTGGCGCATCTATTGAGGAAGACCCAAATCAGTCTTTCACGCGTCGTTCTCAAGCGTTGGGCATCTCTATGACTTCGCTGTGGAAAATTTTGCGGAAATATCTTGACCTACACCCTTACAAGATCAAATTGACGTAAGAACTGAAGCCGCTTGACCACCAGAATCGTCGTATGTTCGTGAATTGGGCTGAGCAACAACTTGAAAATTATCCGAGTTGTCATCGAAAAATCATCTTCCGCGATAAGGCTCATTTCTGGCTGAATGGCTTCGCCAATAAGCAAAATAGGCGGTTAGGCAGCAATCTACACGTACTCCATGAGTCATCATTTCATCACAAAAAAATTACAGTTTGTTGCGGTTTATGGGTCGGCGGCGTCATTGGACTATACTTCTTCCGTGATGATCAAGACTGGCACGTTACAGTGAATGGGAATCGCTACACCTCAGTGATATCCGAATTTTTTTTTGCTTGAATTTGATGATATGGTTATGACTTTGTAGGTGTTTGAACCAATTCTCAAAGGAATTTTTCACTCTGATTGAGGTTACTTCAAAATATGCATTTACCGCTTCTTAAGTTGTTGGAAAACGTTGATCCCTTAGTTTAAAATAAGAAGGTATTCGACAGCAAGTCCGGAATATGTGGTGGATTACCTATCAAATTGAGGTTTTGAGTACTCAAAAATGCAGTTGTTTCAGTCGTCGATGTGTGAGAGCTAGCATTGTCGTGGTGAAGAGTGACCCCTTTTTTATCTTTATTTTCCTGATTTCTTGAAAGATAAGTGTCAAAAACATGGTTGTATATCAATCAGAATATACTATTAGGCGTTATTTTAGTGGTATGATTGCGTTATATCCTGTTGTTCCAAAAAAACATGCAACAATTTGCTTGAAAGTGAAGTTTTGTTGGATTAGGTTCATGTGAAGTACCCAAAACAGTCGACTATTCTTTACTTTAGGGCACACACGTAAGTCCACGTGTCATCATATCTCAAGTTTTCATATAAGTCTTTCGAAGCACCGCATGACGTTAATATTTTTTTGAGCGATTGATCGACAATCTGTGTGGGATCCAACGTCAAAAAAATGGTCTTACTAATTCCTAAGGGTGGCTCCATCTCATGAAAGATTAAATGATGATCTTGAAATATCAATTTGGGCATAGCATTAAAAATTTCCCGAACAACAACGGATTTCGATCCGTCCTGGAGTAAGCTATGACGTGGATGAATTCACCGCACCATCGATAAACACTGGTCCTTGTTGGAACTTCATTGCCAAAAACTGAATTAAGTTCATCGCAGCACTGTTGCTGAGTTAGTCCACTTCGAAATTCGAAAATGTTCGCGGTTCCAAAATTCCAAAAATTGATTTTGTGTTTCGTAAACTTCCATACCACATTTCTATTGTCAAATCTTTCTCAATTCAGACTTAGAAGTTAGCTGAAAGCGCTAGATTTTCATATTTGATTTATGAGCAATTCTTGAGAGTCTCTCCAGGCACCTTTACTTCTATAAAAAGATATGTTTTAGGAAAAAATTTCGAAGACTGAATTTAGCATTATAAAGGATCTGTCAATTAGCTAAAAATGCACCCTTTATGTTAAAACCACTAAGAGAGTTGAATGCTCATGCTTCAAGTCCTTAGTTATTTAGACCATGAGTAACCAAAGGAAATTTTTTTTCTTGGTTCAAGGTGAGATATGTAGGGAAATATCTGTAATCCAAAAATTCAAATCAAAAAAGCAGTTCTCGATTGATCTAAACAATGGAGAGGAGCGAATAGAACAAGCAAATGGTTTAAGGGGTTAGGGGTAGTTAGAATTTTCAAAAAATATTTTTTTTTACATTTTCGTTAAGTGTAATATCTTCAAAATATTTCCTAAAAATTTCACGTTGATCCGACAATTAGTTTTTGAGTTATTCGAGAAATAAGAAAGAGAGCTTGGGGCACTTCAAAGCGCTAGTGTGAAACTTTAAACGCGTTTTTCTCAAAACTATGTCTATCTCTTCCTTAGTGAAGTAATTGAAATTAATAACTAAGATGGTGCTTCGTTGAGCACAACTATCAGCTCAATAAAATCGCTAAGGACCTCTACGAGTCGTTTAATGCCAGACGAGGTAGACGTTGGTCTTGTGGTGAACGCTGGCAGGGCAAATAAAATACCTGGAGGCTACACATTTTCATTTTCAGACTTCTTCAAAACTACGTCAGCTGATGGCAGCAATAAATTTGAAGAAGTGAATGACTTTGTATGTCTCGGAACTAAATCCAAGCTTGGAGATTAAGTGCAGAATAATTTTTTCCAACAAGTGCTGCTGTGGGATCGGTAGACATTTGAGAAGCAAATCCCTCTCTCGACGAACAATAATTAAGCTCTATAAACCTCTCATCATTGGAGGATGGAGTCATGTGTAGAAGTTCACGTAAGTGTGGAAAGTTCTCTGATCGCCAATCCCTTGGGAGTGACTAGAAACGATTCTTTTACATATGGCTCAAGCAACTCACGACTCCCGATCATTGAGCAAGTATCCTCTGGGTAGCCTAAGAACATCTGTTTGAAGGCGAGCTAAAGTGAGAAGGCGAAACATCCCTTACATAGGGTTGTGCGCTGGGCTTGGGACCCGCCACGTAAAATAACACCCCCAATATCTCATCATTCGTCCTATTATAAACCGCATACAATCAATATCGAAGAAGATGGAACTACGAACTGAATGAGCTCAACGGCAACATCAACATAGTTGAGGGCATGTAAAAGTATGCAATATGCTGATTACGTCGCCCGCTTAGAAGATGGTGCAGCAGCAAAAAGTTCTCTTGATTCGAGGTCAAGGGGTGGACAATGGATGTAATAAGTTCGTAGAGACCTGTCAGCACTTGGGATATACAACTGGCGGCACCTCACAAAGTAAAAAGTCAGCTGACGAAGTTTTGTGTTCTCGGCTCATACCGGGCCTTCTAACTTATGTCCGTCTATCTGCATATATACGCGAACTAGTACCTTAGTCCTTTTCTCTCCAAGAAGCTGGTAACTTGACAGAACCACTGATAACAGACACTTCTAGCTTTTAGTTCCCATGCAAACCAAACGATCGGAGTAAAATTCTTGTAAAGAAAAACTCCTTAAAGGATATTCTAGCTTTATAAAGTTTAATTAATTTTCCACACACTAGTATACAGCCAAGTAATTCGCATATAGTTTTTAATTGTGGAAAACTGAACATCCGCTTCGATTTACCGTGAAATGTCGTTACTCGCACAATTTGTCTGCCTTATTATTGCATTTGTTGGAAACACACTCAAAGCTGCGCGTCCATGCCACAGACCACTCAACGGCTGCAAACGCATTTGATCTACGTGATGATAGAATTGTTTGTGCAAGCAATAAAAGCTGCAAATTAAGCGCCAACTTACAACCCCGACGCAGTCTTCAAAGCCCATTGAGCAAGCGAGCAGACCGGCGCGCGTAAACTAGCCAACGGCGTTCAACAATAATCGAAGTAACAGTACAGTAGAAAACTAGCAACAAAAACTCAACACAACGGTGAAGAGTTGCGCTTTGTAAATGCAATTCATTTGCATTCATTATGCCGCATTTCCGGTTAACATAAATCACCATTGTTCGCACTGTGGTTGCACGCATGCCGAGCCATATGCAGATGGAGACATGTGTATGTATGTGTACATATATATATCTATATGCCTGTCTATATGTTGCAGTGCAATGAAATAATTGGAAACTAACACACAACCACCAAGTATCGAAGTGTCTTAAGTCCGAATAGATATTCGTTTTACCGCAATATACGGAAAAGAGTAGCAAGAAATTGTTGATTACTCTGTAATTAACTGCTTAAAATGTTAAGCATAAATAGAATAAATTTAAAATAATATTTCTGTTATTTTTACAATTTTTCTAAATTTTTAACTAGACTGCAAACTAGTACTTTTGCGACTAGTTCGATTTCAGAAGATTTTATGTAGCTCAAATTGACTCTTATTAGCTCGCGCATGAATTTGTAAATGGAAAGCAAATTGTTACTTTCAAACCAGTCCGCAAACTAGTATTCTTCGGTCGAGTTCTATATCGATTCAAATAAAAGCATTAAACTTTCTTTAAACATTTCCGGTATTTATCATCTGATAACAGAAAAAAAATGTATGAACTACTACCCAAACTAGTATTTTCGGGAGTAGTTCCATTTTAGTTTGATTAATAGCAGCAAATTTTCGTTTAACATTTCGAACTAGTCCCCAATTCATTTTTCGGACGTCCGTTAAAAGCAGTAACATTTCTCGTTTTGTAATTTTTCGTTTTGTAATTGATACAAAATTCTTCTTTTCGAACTAGTTCCCAATTTAGGATTTTTCCGGCCTTTTTTTGATTCCGTTAAAGGCAGTAACATTTCTCTTGATATTTCCTGCATTTATCATTTTATAATTGATATACATTTTTTTTTCGAACTAGTCCCCCAACTAGTAATTTCCGGAGTAGTTCCATTTTGGTCTGAATTAGCTTTCTCTTAACACTTCCTGCATTTCTCGTTTCCTAACTGAAATTTTTTTTCGAACTAGTTCCCCTACTAGTGTTTTTCGGACTATTTTCCATTTGGATTCCATTAAAAGCCGTAACATTTCCCTTAAAATTTCCTGCATTTATTGTTTCATAATTAATACAAATTTGTAGTTTACGAACTAGTCTGCTAGTACTTTGGTACTAGTTACAACAATTTATTGTGCAATGGTTAGCTTTAAGCTGGCATTTATATTCATTAATTTGCTGTTTTGTTCATATTTTCGATATATAGTATATAGCACATACACATGTTAGCAGGTTCTTGAGTTATATAACTCGGAACTAAGGGGAGCTCCACACACTTTTACTCGTACTTATTTTACCTTGCACACCACCTTGCCACATTGGCAATTCTTGCATCATAAAAGGATTAACACATATGTACACAATGGGTTTAAAGTCCTGTTGCCGCTGCATACTATTAAATAGTGGCGCTGGCAACAACAACAGCAAATAAAACATAATGAATAGCACAAACACTATAGCAGTTAAAATCCACAGCAGTTAAACATGAAAGCCACTAATGTATAAGAGCATGAATGCATGAGCAATAAACTATTCTTACAACAACAATAACAACATATAGTATATGGTAAACAGGGTGTTTTTGCCAAGTCGAGTGTTTCGTAGAGGAAAGCTTTCAAATCAAGCATATATTTCTGATATTTTGGTTAAGTATTGTTCAGGAAATGAACTAGGTTAAAGCTTACGGGCTGAGAACACTTAAAAATCCTTGAAATTAATTTCTGAAAGCGCGATTTTAGCGGCAGATTTACTTTTGAATTTTTAGATTAATTTGTCAGGCATTGAAACATGTCTGTCCTAACACCTATGCCATATTTGGAGACAGACGATCCTTAAAGATACTTTCCGGACTTCTTTACTTATAGTAAAACTTACTATGTGATGTAAGTGGGAGCTTCAACGTTTAGAGTAGGCATTATAATAATGAAACAGTAGTTAAACCAATAAGGTTAATCATTTTCAAAGACCGGTCTTCACCGGCATCTGTGGTGCAGTCCACAACACTAAAAATAGCACGAAATGTCATTCTACTTGTAGCATCTATGTAAATAGCTGGAAGTGGAACCCGGGTACACGATGAGTTCCAAACCAAGACATTCTGAAATCTTTCATGACTTCGATTACATCCCTGATTCCGAAATGTAGCTTCCTACTGGCCTTAAATTCGCTAGCAGTGTGTTCAAGACTTGACAAGGAGAATTTGACATGTTTTTCAATATCATCAAGCTACTTTAGTATCCGACTTGTTTGAGTGCTTGGTCACAGCGGAATCATTGAAAACTGCAAAGCCAGTGATCTTCCTAAAGAGAAAGACAAGAAAGGGGGTACATTTACTCCTTTTCAATGGCAATGGGTTGACACTCTGCCGTCCTCTAGTGCTCAAGCGCCAAGCGGTGATCAAAATCAAAACTTTCTTAGCTGCTTCTGACTACTTCTGACCCAAAGTGGAAAGCGACAGATCCTCTGATCCATGTGCTTTTAGTAGGGTTCATCCCATCGAAATCAGACTGGACAATAACTAATTGGGCCCCATGTGAGGGGAATACATATTTTGTCGAATGCATTTTGCCAAAACTGTATAAAAGAAGGTGAGATAGAATCCTATAGACAATTTATTCTCAGCTATCTAGGTATTGCCAGGCCAGGCTGGACATACTTTCGGCGAACCTGGTGAAGTAGCTGGAATTGATATTAGCCGTTTTAACAAATTCTTATGAGGTTCAGAGCGCTTAGCTTCGCTGTTGTTGTAGCGGCAGAATTCTGCCGAGTTGACAGTCTCTGGCCGGATAAAAATCCGGGTCCATTCCGGTTATGTGGACCCGACTGACGTGGGAGTGGCAATTAGCTTTGTCGATCTATGGGATTTGGATGATCCTTAACTGAGCGTTTTCGGAACCAGAAAGGACCATGGTTCACAGAAATTCAAGAGGAAACCTGCGTCCTTATAGAGGACAGGATCAGGAAAATTACAGGCAAATGATACTCAACTCTTTTTGTTCTTAGTACTATAAAGAGATCCAGATAGACATTGTTATGAGCTCGCCAGAACCATGGACCAACAGTTAATTGTGACGAACTTTTCCATTCCATATTATATTATGAAATAAGCTCGTCAATAGATATTAAATTGGATTAGAAGCCGGAAGTGTAAATGCGTATGGTCCAAAAGCCTAGATAAAATGGTTCCAAGATTTTACTTACTAGATGGGCTTCAAAAGGCGAGATCGGGGGACAATGTGTTCGCAGTTCTATTCAAACACCAAAAGATACGCAATTTTTGGACAATTTTTTTCAATGTTTTATTTGTAGAACAATTTTAAACCTCCGAAGAGGCACCCTATACATGTATATATACTTTAAATAAATGCATATGTTAATATATATATTCGTGTAGAAGTCCGTATGGTAAAATCATGCATGCAAATCTATAAAAGTAATTGCAACCAAAACAATAACAATAAAATGAACACTTTATGCCGCGGCAACGGAGCAGGTGGGGTGATGGTGGTGGATGCATGCAGCAGCAGCACTTGAAGAGGTAAGCGGCGGCGAGCGAGTACTCACGGTGATTAAAATGAATTCTGATTATTTTTAAACAACAATTTCCGCCCACACACGCATATACAGGACTAACACATACACAGGACTAACAGCACCCACATAGACTCCCACACACACACACAAACACAAGTAAACTCACTTAGCGATTTTATGCGCACAATGGCGAACTTCGAGCACAAAAATGAAAATTTTTTGCGTTATCAAGTCTGTGTGTGTGTGTCTATGTGATGAGGTGTCGGTGTGTGTGTGCGTGTATGTGTGGGTCTAGGACCGTTATGCATATAACGCAATAGTAAATTAGTTTTGTTAACGGCATTTTTCAACTTTTGACCTCGTCAGCAACTCTCGCCAACGAGCACTCGACCAAACCATTCGACCATTCCGCCGAGCGGCGCTCAATGAATAAACCGACCACGCAAGCAACGGTCAAGCCTGCACCGGCCAAGCAAGGCGCGCTGTGCCGAGGCGAGGCAGGGGTGCTGCATTGTTTTTGCGAATGAAAGCGTATAAAAAGTTGACCAAAAAATGCAATTACACACAAAGTACACACATATAAACTAAAATATCCTTGCCGTAGGGGATAAAAAAAGGGGCAAATTAAAAAATCCTTTTCGGCAAAAAAATTGGCGCTGAAAAAAAACTGTAAAAAATTAAGTGAAAATGCAAAATCGCCAAAATGGTGGAAACTTGAAAAATAAGTTTTCGTAGTGTGTTAAAAAAAAATTGAAAAAAAAATAAAAATAACAACAAAGCCGTTGAACGCTGGAGTGGCGGCTGCAAAGCGTAGTGCACGAGTGAGCGGCCTGCGCGGGTAAATGAACAAAAGCTCGGTTGGTTGAGTGGTCGGCCTCTTGAACGTTCGGTCGTTTGAGTTTGACTTGATGAAAATCAGTTTTGACGCGCCGCAGTTCGCTGGTTTGCCAAAGCGCGTTTGCTTATCGAGCCTAGCGGATGGCGCTAAGTGGTGGCGCTAAAGGGTCAGCAAACTTTAAGGTTAACAGTCAAATTGTTATTAAATTGACGCAATGCATTGTTGAAGTTTGCCGCTTTTTGTGCGGCATTTTGCAACTCTATTTTGTTGTGCATGAATAATAATGAGGAATGGCTAACAAGCGACGTGGTTTTTAATTATGAAGACAGGAAATGGATTTTTAATTTATACAAAATTGCAATTTTTAGTGTTGTTGTTTATAATCCACGTTAACCTCGGCTGGACCGAAGTCTACCCAAGTGCATTTCTAGAGCTTAAAAGGACATAAAAAAAATCTTTATTCTCACTTTGTTCGGTTAGTTTGCACGGGAGGTTTCCCTTCTGAATGCTGAAGGCTTCATGGGATACATAATATAATAGAGAAATCGCTTTTAGCCATGGCATGGATGTACAGCGTGCATTCTGTAGCAATGCTGAAATGATTCCGTCCCTACCGGGAGATTTGTATCGGTCGAATGAGCGGATTATCGCGTCCTTACTGCCTGGAAAGTGTTTTCCAATGTGTCCTGGCAGTTATCCGTCCACTATGCGATACTTTTGCGAACTAGACTAGGCGAGGGGGATTTCGGATAATAGTTTCCTAAGTATCGCCACCTCGTTGGTCTTTTAAAATCTACTAATAACAGTTTTTCCAAGATTCAGGCTTGGTCCTACGTTAATAGTATCCACCTGTGGAGATCCCAGTTTGTATTCCTGGAATTTCTCCTAACATCGCTTCTGATCTTTGCTTCCGATCTAAAGGAAAAGTAGACGTACCTATGGTCAGAGAACGACGGAGTGTTTATCACTCTCCAATTTTCTACCAATGCACCTCGCCTTGTGTATAGAGTTTTGTCTAGAACATTTATGGAAGTGCGTCTCATGTAGGTAGGTTCCTCATCTCCATTAGCTGTCACTAGACTACTTTACAAAAAAATAATTGAGAAGGGATTCACCTCGCTGATTGATATCAGGACCGCCTCAAACCGTTTGATAGGCGTTAGCATTACCGCCCATTACCAGCGCCTACTTATTTCTGTGGAAGAAGGTTGGCAGAGACGATCTTACCTCAGCTCTTAGTTCTGGACCATCAGACCGGTAAGTGGGTTCTTTCTCCACCTCCTATAGGATAAGTGAAGGAGAAATGATCTCTTCTATTCCGAGATCTTTTTCTACTTCACCCGTCTACTACGTTTTTTGTTGCCGTCCGACTATTGAACCTGGAGTTGACCCGAACTTGACGGGCACTGGTTGACTACAAGTACTTGCCTAGTGGTGAGATCTGTTCGACCTGACATAAATGGTAAGAAGTTTGGTGAAATCTATGGCCTCAGCCAAGTTGGCTTTTCTTTAGCTCATTTGGTTTAAAGTAATCAACCCAATCGGTTTCTACTGGTAAGCGATTAGGCTGACAGTTGTAAGAGTTGCTTGACTGTCTGACTTTGGGAGGTCAAAATTAAAGAAAAATAAAGATCTCTCATGTTCACAGGTTCATTTGAACTAGCGGGAATAAAGGTAGAAATATGTCTTTGAGATTCTTAGTCCACGGATTATATGTATTCTATTAGATTACGATAAAAACATTTATTTCTGTTGTAAAACTGTTAACTTATTATGAATTTTCTTTTCATTAGACTAGTATGGACAAGCTTCAGCTATGATAAACGGAAATACTTTAGTTCATTAGTACCGGTTTCGGATTACTGGATTACAGAGGTTATTCGTGGCGGTCTTCTTCTCTGCTCACATACCGACAAGAGTCGTGTGGATGGAGACTGACCGCTAGGGAAGAGGTGCAGTGAGTTTTTTCAGGGATGGATGGAAGCTAGGTTGGAAGGTTAGAGATGATGTTTTCTAAAAGGAGCTCTCCGTTAGACTTATCTTAAAGTTTAGAAGACAATTCTAGTGAACACGGACGCCACCTCACAAAATCGGCTGTATCTCCGAAAATAAGTCGAATTTTGAAAAATCTTTCCAAGGTCATATTTTTGAAAGTCTAAACCTTAAATATATGAAAAAAAATCGAATTTTTCAAAATTCTAGAGTAGAATACCTTCTTAAGCTACAGGGCCACTGTAGTGTTTTTCAGGAAGAAGGGGCTCATATTTCAGGGAGATGAGCATTCATTCGGATAGCAGAGCGGTAATACTAGCGATGAGCTCACTAACTCGGTTTCAAAATTAGTCAAAGAGTGTCTAACTTCATTAGATATAGCATCAAGCTACAACATTGCCAGATTCATTTCGGTGTCTGGTCATAGTTGAGTCGCTTGCCAAATGGGCACTTTTATCCCGCTCACATCGGAATAGAACCAAGCACTGGACCAATGGCTGATCAACGACTCACTATTATGAGACTGAAAGATTCTTTTGGACTGAAGTAGAATTCAAAGGATCTCCTGAATTAATCGCCTTCAGTAAACTTCCTCGTTCTGCAATCGTAAGGGTTCTTACCTAACATTGTCCAAAAGGCATTCAAAGGGTAAGGTTAAAAATCTTGTCGGACGCAAGTTGATCTGGGGAAGAGCAAACTTTCCTCTCCATTGTCCAGCCTTTTCAGGACAGAGGTTGAAAGACTTCGATTTGTGTGGTTCTTATGGTCTGTATTAAATATTTGCACAAGGAGTAGAGTACGGGTTTTTAGCTAAATGTAGTTTCTGGGTCTCGGATATGCCTCTGAAAGTATTCCATTGTCTGAAAAGTTTTGAAAATATGTGGTAAAATCTATGTAAGACTTTAGAACCTCGAGAAAAATTGGACCACTTCGGAAAAAGTTGTGAAAATATGTGCTAATCTCAATATCTTCAATTTATACCTTCAACTAAAGGGTTATGAAATAAATCGTGGGAAAACTAAGAGAGAATAGGGTCACTCATACTATTTCGACCAAAGTGATCAGTAAAGAAAATTTCCAAAGCACACTAGTATCTAATAGTATATAAGTATCTAGCTTAGGTACTGATGAGAACTCAAACCAACACAAGGTTCCCTGTCCGCACGTGCATTGGATGCACAGAGTTGCATGCACCACATTCCAATGTGTCACCACAAGCTTTAATTCAAGAGCAAACCGCAATGTGGCACATGCTTTTGAGTGCCGACACTCCACACATATCCAAGTACAGCAGCACCACCTGCCGCCAGCCCCGCACGACTGCTGATGCATAAGTTGGCCTTTTGCAGCGGATTTTTGTATTCGTCGACTGTAATGAAATGAGTTATTTTTCAAGGATGCCGGAATGCAATTTTATCAACTTTCAAGCAAAACTCAACGGCGCTATGACAACTGGAACTACAACAAAGCCAACAAAAACCGCATTAAATGGCAAAGCCGGCATACTTCGAGCGCACAGAGTGCAGAAGAGGCAGAACGTTGAGGTCAAACAGAACATTTATGCGAAATGACTGCGTATGCATGGCTGTATGTGTGTGTGTGTCTGTGTGACAGGAGGGAAAGCATATTCTAACCTAAAAAAAAGATTATAAAAAAATTGCGAAAAAGTTGCTGTAAATGAGAAAATGAATATGTGTAACTGAGTTTTGGTGAATTTAGATAGGAATTTTTGCGAATGCTGACAAACATGAACTCACGCGCACCAACACACACACATACACACACATATATATATATATATATTCATGTAATTCGTGAGAGGCCGTAAATATGTATACAAACTCTCATTTATATACAGATTTATATATATTTCCCTATATACTCCCACAAACATTTATACCAGTTACATATGCACACCGTTATGCAAAAATCCCGTTAGTACGTACTTTGATTGCAAACACCGGCCTTAATGCCTGGTGTGTGCTGATGCATGAATGCTTAGATTTCAGCTTATCCGAAGACAGACTGCTCGCAGTTCATATGCTGCCACAGCTCATGTTTACAAGTGCCGCTTCCTTCTTTCTTTCTTCTTTCCCATGCATGTGGAAATTTCATGCGAATTTTTGGCTTACTATTTTTGCTACATATTTTCCCTACAGCTGAAGTAAATTAAATTTCATATTTTTTCATGGCAGCAATAAAAACAAAAGCAATGAAATAACAAAATGAAGCGCTGATAAAGAATTTGTGGGAGTTTTTTGCACAAAGTATTTTAGGAAAATATTGTGGCTAACACCTAGGGGACCTAACCACTTCACCGAATGAAAAATATGCTGGTAGAAAATGCTCTATTTCCTTTCGTTGTGTGATGCAAGCGAAGTCTACTTCGTTGAAGTGGCGAATTGTGGGAGCGGGATAACGCAGTGCTGACGGAAGACTCGGTATACTATATACTGCTGAAAGAAGACGTCTAATGAAGAAACCTTTTGTCACATATGAAGGGTTACTCAAGAAAACTATATTAAAAAGAAAGAATCTCGATTCGGCGCTGTACGCAGCAACTCGGACGGACGTATAGAACGACTTTGCGCAGATCTTAAATTGAAAGTGTACAAAATACAGTCTTGAAAAGTTCCAAGAAGATCCGACGTTTTCGAGCCGAATATCTTTCAACAATGCGGTCCATTTCTGGCCCAATGGCGAAACTTCGAAATGGATCACCTTTTAAATTGCCTCGATAACGAATAGTTGTTGTTGTAATAGAAGATAATAATTCTCCAAATAGTTTTGAGGTTAGCTGCTGGAGTAAACGGTATTCAAACGAATCAAAGTCTGAACATTATACATTCGGGAGCCGTATGAGATAATAATGTTGAACACGAAAGGGTATCAGAACCAGCGAAAATAAAGGTCAAGCACATCGCATAATTCTAAGTTCTTAGATCTGACTAATAGACTATGAACGTGCTATACTCTAGAGTTACAAAAAAGTCTTCATTACTAATAAAGAATCGTGCGAACTCTGATGGTTTTGAGTCGCTGGACCAGATATGCATAACCGATAGACTTTAGATGGATCCTCCGAGTATCAGTTCACTTATTGAAATAGGAATCCTGTTACAAACATGTGAGAAATATTCTTTGATTTATAGAAGAGCAAGAATTACTAACTATTATACTTAAGTAATAGCTAAAATCTGCTCAATAGTTATACGGAATCGTAAAGAAGCGAAAATATAAAGGATCTCCAAGTCCATTTATTGACTAGATCGAATCGTCAGAACAATTGGACCGGATATATAATAAACCTTCATACCTCTCTGAGATCTTCTCATTGGATTGGAATCGTCAGAACAATTTGAAACGAAAATATAATAGATATCCAGGCTCAGTCCATTTATTCGACTGTATTTAATCGTCAGAAAAACTTGGAACGAAAATATGATAAATTATCTGAATTTACCAAAGTCCATTTCTTCGGCTGGATCGAATCATCAGAAAAACTTCGGACGAAAATGTAGAAATTTCCATATTTTTTTGAAATGAATACATTAGTTTGAACGGAATAGTCAGAAGCCAAAATATGATAGATCTCCAAACTTCGGAACAAAAACCAAACAGATCTACAGACTTTAGTGATTAGACTGAATTGTCAGAATTTCGATAAATTTTTATTGAAGTCCATTTTTTCGACTGGATTGAATTGTCTAAAAAAAATTTTAAACGAAAATATAATAGATCTACAGAGTTAATAAAGTCCTATTATTCGACTAGACGAATCACCAGAAGGATTTCACACAAAACTACAATGATTTCTAGACTTCTTTGCAGTTCGTTCATTAGATCAGATCGAATCTTTGGACTGATTTCGACGAAAAATATGTATAATGGATCGCCAAACTTTACTAAAGTTCTGCTATTCGATTAGATCGAATTGCCAGACCAATTTCAGCCCTAAAAAGATAATAGAACTTAAAAGTTTAGTTAAGTACACGCATTAGATTTTGATCGAATCGTCAAAATAGATCTCCAGACTTTAGTGATAAGACTGAATCATCGAATTTCGATAAATCTTTATTGGAGTTAATCTTTTCGACTTGATCGAATCGTCAAAAAATTCTTAAACGACAATATAAAGATCTCCAGAATTTTTTGAAATATATATACATATTGGATTCGACATAATCATCGGACTGATTTGGACCAAACATATGTATAATAGAACGTCAAAGTTTACTAAAGTCCATTCAATCGACTGGATGAAATCGTCAGAAGAATTTGTAACAAAAAGAAGTAGATCTGCCGATTTAAGTTGATTCGAACCAAAACGTCCGAAAAATTCACATCGAAATTATATAAGCATAGGTCGTCAAAGGTCGCGTTGTCGTATGAACCTTTGGTACACGTTTTGTAAGCGATCCAACAGACGATTAAGTATACCACCAATAAAGCTTTAATTTTTTGGCTAGAATCTATTGGATAAAGGTAACGGTTTATTTTGCATATACTCTACTGACTTCGGATCGACTAGCGGCCTTACTTTTAGAGCAAGATTCTACTCACTTTTCATTGAAGAGATAACGGTATTTACGAAAAAGTGGCATTCAAAATAAAAACAGCGGAAGAATGAGATTATAACCTCACTTTTATGACACAACGATGAAAAATTGTGCCACACAAGTTATTAGAAATAACGAGTTTGTAGAATTTACGACTTTTATGTGAAGGTCAAGAAGATTTTAAGATATTTTTCGAAGATTTTCTCTTCAAGTAGTTTTTTATGAAATCTTAATTCAAGCTCTTGAAGAGTTTAAGTAATTTCGAGGCGCTTTAAAATTGCTTTACAAACAAAAAATTTTAAATTTTTAAAGCGCACACATTGTTTTAACTTTAAAAATGCTTATACTTATATATGAGTGTGTATGTCTAGGCCTACATTTAAAAGCCGGTTCCATCAAAATCAGTTTTATTTAATACTAATCCACCCAACAAGACATTTAGTGCCCAATATTTGAAAATATGAGCCCATAAGGATAATAACGGTATTAGCTGCGCACAGCACACACGCACACATACACCCACAAACATACATGCTAGCCTATTTCCAAAGGCCTTTACAGGCTGTGGCTAAGCCAAAAGATAGACAAGATAAACAAGTTGGCATACATGTATATACACACACATACACCCGCATATAATATACATGCACACACATATGCGTTAAAAGCGAGAGGTCGCAACCGAACTGGCAAAGCGCTTAGCAGTAGGCAATGAAAACATGGCATAAAATATTTAAAGATGCTGGCGTTTGACTGCATAAACGCTTCGATTTTGTGTGTTAGTGTATTGTTGTTGTTGTTGTTTTACGCCCTTTCGCTATGTAAAGTTGTGGGGCCAATTTCTCGGCTAACAAAAATGAAAAACACCCAGCGAACTCAATGAAAATGCCATGAGTATAAACATAAAATAAAATAAAATGAAATAACATGGCAAGCCAGTAAGCAATCTGCTGCTTCTTCTGCTTTCTTTACGTTTTCTTAGTCTTCCGCTGTTTTCTCTTTCTTGCTTCTTTCGCGCTTTGACTGCTGCTGCGCTACTTCCGTGCTTGTTTATGAAGCATTCTTTTCGGCGCTAAAGCTTTTCTGCATGATTACAGCTAGCGCGGGGAATGAACTTCATACTTTTTATTGGCACCTACTGTGTAACGGAAGTTGCTAGAGAGAGCGGGAGCGCATGAGAGTGTGGGGTGAGCGCCGCAATAATTTTGCGTATTTATTCTAAGCTATAAAACGATGCGAAATTTGTTTTGTTTCGGCGGCGCAAATCTCTCCGCTGCTGAGGCGGGGAACATCGCACGCTTTATCACCACTTCCGTTAGCTAAAATGCGCTGAACGTGTGGCAAGTCGGCAAGCGCGTCGCTTGTGCCGGAGTGTTAGACCGAAGAGATTTGCATGCTAACGGTATATTGCGAAGATGGCGGTTATGTCTGGAAACAAATTACAAATCTGCTTTGGAAGAGCGTACGCCTTGGGTACGCGCTGCCCCGTAATGTGGCAAGAAAACGTGAAATTTGTTTATGATTTTCGTTTTTGTTGCGGCTTTTCGTCGACGCATTGTGTTGTTTTTATAGTTTTGTGCATATATAAATGGATTTTCCACATTTTGTGCGATTTAAATATTTTTAAAGAAATAAAAATATATTTCCGGTGCGTTTTAAGCTTTTGATTGGCTGCTTGCCCGGCGCACTGAGCACTTTACACGGTCCAGCAGATGTGCCACGATGCCTAAACAATTCGATTGGCGTTTGGTTGTTTGTATTTGTGGAAAAGTGGAGAGTCGAAACACCTTTTTCGGATATGCCAGTCTATAAAATATTTTTTTTTTTGTTTTTTTTTCGAATGAAGCTCACTTGACCGAAAGCAGCCGCTGCAGCGCACGGCGTATGAGAAGTAACGGAACAGGTTTCATACAGACACATACATACATATATGCAATCATTCATGCTTATATATACACATATACATATATAGTACATACCCTCCACCTCCATATGATCATATACTCGTTTGTAGCATCCACGGTTATCTTCAACTCTTTGCACTCATGTCCTGCAGCGCAAAATGCAACGAATGCCACGATTGTGCATGTAGACACGTGTGTCAATGCTGCAAAGTAGCATCCGGAAAAGTCTTCGTCATATGCCGTTAAACGTCAACACACACACGCGGACTCGTATAAAGTTGCGCGTTGCGGCGAAAATTGAGTTTTCGACAGTTGAACACTTTTGTAGCCGGCGCAAATAACGACACCGAGTAATTGAGGTTATGCATAAATTTAAATTTATCAACCGAGATAAATTCGGGCACCCACAGGCAACGCAATATGCGTTTGAGCAGTGTTTTATTGTTATAAAAAAGATTAAATAAAGAAAGAAATCCTTTAAAATTGGCAGAACGAAAAGATAGTTATAAGTGATATTTTCCGAAGGAATGCTTTATTGGTTCAGAACTATCTATAACACCTAAATATGCAATACTATAACTAGTACGAATGTGCCAATTTACAGGGAGAATTACTCGGTTATAAACATATAGAAGTCTGAATCCATTTGCAGCTAATTCATTGGTTAGAACTATGTACGAAGTAAATTTGTGTGAAAAGTTCACCAAATACGTCATCACTTAATTATACTTCTCCAATAGACACTGTATGAACAAAATTCACAACTTTTTTATATAAAATTGAAGCTTTCAGATATTTATCAGTATAATCTTATTACCTGGTACTTTTTATTAAAGATCTTTCAGTTACAGTACACCAATAAAGTTTCAATTACAATTTCCTCTTGCTTACCTGAAAAGAGAAAAATTACAAAAGGTTGAATACCTGTTGGCGTTATTTGAGATTTGCTTAAAGGATATGTATGTATATAAAAAAATTATTTTTCTATAAAAATGTTTATTATATACTTAAAAGAGTAATTAAACTTACAAAAATACGGAGAAGTCCTCACTATACCTTCTGAATTTCTTTATCTAATATTTAGGTGAGACAAGAAAAAACGTTAACTTCGGTTGCACCGAAGCTAATATACCCTTCACAGGTGCATTTCTTTTAGTAGCTATGTGTTCAGTTTATATGGAAGCTATATGCTATAGTAATCCAATCTGAACAATTTTTTCGGAATAATCCATGTCAAATTTCATGAAGATCGTTCAGTTTGTATAGCAGCTATATGCTATAGTTAACCGATCTGAACAATTTCTTCGGAGATTACATTGTTGCCTTAGGAAATAATCTATACCGAATTTCGTGAATATATCTTGTCAAATGCAAAAGTTTTCCATACACGAACTTTTTTCCGATCGTTCAGTTTGTATGTAAGCTATATGCTATAGTAAGCCGATCTGAACAATTTTTTCGGAGATTACATTGTTGCCTTAGAAAATAATATATACCAAATTTCGTGAATATATCTTGTCAAGTGCAAAAGTTTTTAATACAAGAACTTTTTTCCGATCGTTCAGTTTGTATGGCAGCTATATGCTATAGTAAGCCGATCTGAACAATTTCTTCGGAGATTATATTGTTGCCTTAGGAAATAATCTATACCGAATTTCGTGAATATATCTTGTCAAATGCAAAAGTTTTCCATACACGAACTTTTTTCCGATCGTTCAGTTTGTATGGAAGCTATATGCTATAGTAAGCCGATCTGAACAATTTCTTTGGAGATTATATTGTTGCCTTAGAAAATAATTTGTACTAAATTTCATGAAGATACCACGTCAAATGCAAAAGTTTTCCATACAAGAACTTGATTCCGATCGTTCAGTTTGTATGATAGCTATATGTTATAGTGGTCCGATATTGGCAGTTCCGACAAAAAAGCAGCTTCTTGAGGAGAAAATGACGTTTGCAAAATTTCAAAAGGATGTCTTAAAAACTGAGGTACTAGTTCGTATATATAGGGCTAAATCGGATCAGCTCGACATACTGATCATTTATATATATACTTTATAGGGCCTCCGACGCTTCCTTCTGGGTGCTACAAACTTCGTGACAAACTTAATATATCCTGTTCAGGGTATAAAAATTTGCAAACTTGTCTAATAACCACTTCCAGCTCACACATAGCGGTATTAGTTCTTTATAATTTGAATCAGCTAAAATATTAGACCCCAAGCATTGTCACTTTCTACCTGATCGATTTCAACCAATTCTGGCATAGATATATTTTAGCTTTTTAAATCTTTCTCAGTTCTTAATATTCCTTATACATATGACTCTCAGGAGTATATCGAAAAAATTTCTTTGATTTTCCTATTTTAACGGGTGATAATGTTTGTTTAGAGAATTTGATCATAGTCTGATTTGAAAAAGCTATATGGATTGCCTAACTTTTCTTTGGTTTTGTTTTTACGACCAACAATTAAACCCTGGTCTTGTTATAAGTAATAATGCTTGGGAAAAGCTGGGTGGTTTGAAGGGGTATAAATTTATGGCACATCTCCAAATTTTAATAACTCTCTTTAAGACAATAGAATGTCAAGAACGATAGTTCGGGAAAATTACCATGTTAAGATTTAATAGATTGCTAATAATTTTTATATTCTTGCCGCATGTTGCTTCAAATTATAACGGTTTTGTTGACCTAACCTTTTAATCGAGATAGATCGATCAGGATAACAAGACGAGTCGAATTCCGATTGTCTGTCTGTCCATTCATGCTTTTATTCAACATATTTTCCTTCAAGGGTGATACTCTGACCTTAGTGATCTTTCAATTTATCGATACCATTTTTGTAGTACAAATTGGTCTTTTGCTTCAAAATTGGCCTCATTTTTGGCGACCACCTCTTCATGTAACGAAAATTTCTTTCCGGTGTGCGTTCTTGTGGCACCCACTTTGTGCGTCCTAAAACTCTGAATACCACTTGATTTTCCTGAGGCAGTGTCGGAAAACTCGTCGTCCAGCCAAGTTTTTGCTTCAATAGTATTTCTTACTTTCAAAAGTTGTCAAATTATGCACACGCCGTTTGAAGGTTTAGCTAAAAATTATATTGATTCAGTTCTAGTAGCGCTCTCGATGTGTTATGGAACCGGGGACTTTTCAATTGACCTGTTACATGTTCCTTGGCACCATGAGAAGTTGGGTATTTTGATGGAAGTAATCGAACATCAACCACGTCCAAAAGATATGAAAACTGCCATAACAGGTTTAATAAATGTATCTCCCAAACCATCAAAGATGTGTCATTAACATTTGCTCGGGATAAATCCTTTTGACGCCCCGTGCGACAGCGCAAAGACAGGTGAAATCGGATGATAATCCAGCACACTCCCTATACAAATACCTGTTTTGTTAAGGGGGAACTCTACTCTAGAAATCAAATTTTGGGCAGTTTTTTGAATTTTATTTAAAAAAAAAACCAAAAATATTTTTGCTATCCATTTTTTTATGGTGTTTTTATTGATATCTTAAGAATACAGAAAAAAAAATTTACAAAAAAAAAATTAAAATAATTAGCGGGGGGGGAGAGACAGGTGTAAAAAAAAAATGGCGCAACCTGGTGACATTGATCCTGACTCTCCTGGTGGTCTGAAAAAAAAAAAATCAAAAGAAATTCTTAATGAGTAAGGATGCTGTTATAGTCCGGGACCACGAAAAATTGTTTTTTTTTTTTTGAAAAAATGGCGACTGCCTGAAAATAAAAATAATTTTTTACGCTTTTTTTTTGAAATTCCTGATTTTTTTTAAAATATTAAAAACAAAAAATTTTGACACGATGCTCTTAGGAACGATAAAGGATTATATAAAGAAAGTTCACACAAAATTTCAAGTAAATCGGTTGTATAGAACTTGAGATAATGCCGGTACAGTGTGGAAAAAAGTAGTTTAAAGAAAAACGCGTTTAAAATTTAGGAGGCAATTCTAGTGAACACGGACCTCACAAAATCGGCTGTATCTCCGAAAATAAATCGAATTTTGAAAAATCCTCCCAAGGTCATATTCTTGGGAGTCTAAACTTTGAATATATGAAAAAAAAAATCGAAATTTTTTCCAAAATTTTAGAGTAGAATACCCCCTTAAAAACGACTAAAAATGCGATAAATCAACAACTTAATTCGGCAGAGACATTAAATTTCTCATCCGGGAGATATATGAGGGCCTTAAATGAGCCGATGGTCGTGGCACCGCACACCCGAAGATGAAATCACGTATCTCTTACCTGACGTTCGTGTATTCTAGTATGAAAATCGACGAAATAGCATTGCTACTACGCTTAATTCTAACATAACGCAACTTTAAATTCCATTTGAATATCTGCTTCTTTCCTTTCCAGCGGGTAAATCAAGAAGCAATGAGCGCTTTTTACTACTTTTAAATATACAGTTTTGCCAACACCTGGAAGTATGTACTTTGTTTTGAGAATGACAACATAAAATGTTTGGTTACACCTGAACTTAGCTCCTTCTTATTTGCCGATACATATTTTTTAACTGAACTATGAAGTCAATGTTACCGTCAAAGGTGAGCAATCCAGACTACCACGACAGTCGGGCCTACGTAACCGGAACGGACCCGGATTGCTTTTCTAGTCATGATCCATCAAATCGGCAGAATTCTGCTGCTACAACAACAACAATACAGAAAACTCTTATTAACTTTTTGGTGAGTATAACAACCCACAGTACACGTGGAACCATCACTTTCTTGGTGATCGAATCAATTTAAGGATATGTGCTGTGAGTTGGCTACCTCGGTCAAGAGATTTGACTCTGTTTTTTTTTTCTTTTTATTCGGGACGACAATCTATGATCTATGCTAGTAAACCTGCTTCAACTAACAGTTTGAGAACTAAGAATTAGTGGTTTAATGGCTAAATAAAGTGGAGAAAATAGACTGAACAGTCAATTCTTTAGGAGTCTCGAAATTTTATTCAAAACTATAACGCATCACAAAATTTTCGAAGCAATGAAATTAAAATATTATTTATTTATTTTTTTTTTGCCTAAAAGTCCTACATCTCTACAGAAAACGCGCTCTATCGGAGAAGTAGAGGCATAACCTTATTTTAAATCGTGTCAGTATTCCATTGTACTTATTAAGGTGAAATTTCAGAGGCAGCACTGAAGTACTCGCTTTTAGCGCCCACCTATTGCGCTAGTTAAAGAATTAGCACGAACGTACTGGAGTATGAATGCTCACACAGCTATAGAACTAGCTTTTTATGACACCGTTCCATTTTCGAGCAATGACACATAGCCTTGCACACATGTCTCTAATAAGATTTTTGTATCCACATATAATACATATGCATATGTGTATGTATGTATATTTGGTTTTTGCGTTGTGTTATTTTCGAAGGTCGTTGCCTTGCCAGCGCATCCCCGCGCACTTCCGCCCAAAATAAACATGCTTTTAGTTTCCTGCAACACTTTTCCCAGTAGCTTCCTTGCGAATTTCTTGACTTTCCTTGCGAGTTTCAATGATTTTTTGTTTCTCCTCTGACATTTTTTTCATTATTCTTTCGCATATTTTAGCGCAAATGGAGCGGAATTAATTTGACACTATGCGCAGGCAAGTGTGTGTGTGTGTGCGCATAAGGCACACACTTTTCAAAATAAATATGTATTTATATACTTCTTGAATATATAGACCCGAAGAACATATGTATTCTACGCACACACTGCGCACTGCTTTCGAAAACAAAAACAATAGCAAACACCAAAGAAAAAACTGTTGGAATTTGCGATGAATTGCCACGTCTACTTCTCTCATTGCTTTATTGCTGCTGGCTTGGCAGCTGCTCTTAAACAAAAAAATAAAAATAAAATAAAATAAAGCAGAAGAACGTAAATAATATTTCAAAGACGCTCCACGCGTAGACATTGCGCCGAAAGAATTCCGTTGCGAAAATAAGAATTTGCAAATTTTCGCTGTACTCGCTTGCCGCCTAGCCTGGCCCGGTGGCTGGGGATTTTGGTCGCAGGGTCGCAATGGTAGGGTGTAGCAGGTCTCAAGCATGTAGCCGAGCTCTTAGGCATATGTTAAGTTATGCAAGCACAAGCAATCTTGCCACTTAGTTATTATGGAAACATACCGACGCACACGACACACACCCCACAAAATGGGGTGGGAGCAACCAACACTCGCCGAAAGTAATATGCGTCTGCCGCACTCAGCGCTCATTTACATAAATATCGTTTACATGCTTTCGCGGTTGAGTCTATTTTTTATTTGCCTAGCATGTAAGCTCCCTGCACTGCCATCGGAAATTATACACGCATCATTTAGTTGAATGTAATCAACGCAAAACGTTTTTTGCTCTTTCGGCTGAAGGTCGGAAATTTCGTTTAACCCACGCACTAACTGTATATTAACGAAAGCTGGCGCAGTTTGCTAGCGTGGATTTGTGTATAGACCTCTCTGTCTCTCTCCCACCACAAAACATAGCATACTCGTAGCATAATGGATTGAGCATTTTCGGAGCTGGAGACTCTGCATTGATACAAGCAACATTACCTTGACAGATCTGCCACTGATTTTGGATATTATGAACTATGTGCCTGCTGTCATAAGTCTCATATATCTCAACGTGGCATCTCGATATTCATTGTGTTGGCGTTTAAAGGCCCGTAAATCTTTTTCAACAAAATTATTTGGAATACTTCATGATCCAGGTGCCGCCTCATGAAATGTTGGCATCGTTCATGCCTCTGCACCATATAGCAGGATCCGGCAGAGGAGGGTCAATACGGTAGTATTCCGCCAAATTACTTATAAATTATACGTTTTGTTTGTTCAAAGAGATTTCACGTTAGACTGCTGTCAGAAAGAAGAACGTCTAAAATGAAAGAAGTACTGTCGTCGTGTTCGCCTCTGTACCATGTAGCGGGATGGACATGCTGAGGAACTTGTAGATTTTGGTATTTGCTCGTTGGAAGAGGACTTTATTTATCAATTGTCTACCCAGTCCGAAGTAGCACCTGGTGGCAAGAATAGTTCTCCGATGGATTTCGAGGTTGAAATTGTTGTTGAAGTTCATGCTGGTTCCAAGATAGGCGAAGTTATCTACAACTTCGAAGTTATCACTGTCAACAGTGACGTGGGACACACTCCGGAAGAAGATTGTTGCTGGAGCTTGATGACAGACCCAATCATGTTTCGCCTCTCACCGAAGTCGATCCGCTTCATTTCTAAGCCCAAAGTTCGGGTTGATGATTGACGGATGTTAAAAAAAATATATTCCATGTGCACCAAGAGTTGAAACCATGGGTAATGATGTGGATCTCGTGACATTATGAGGTTTGAGGAAATCTTAAGGGAAACGTCTTCTTATACAAGTATAAGTAGTAGTCAATACTTTTTCCGAAGTCGGTCTATTTGCCAGCTGTTGCTTGATTTATCGCGAATTCAGTTTGCCATTTCATGATGAACAGACACACTTCGAAATGACGTTTGAAAATCGTGCCAATTTATTACCGAAATAATGGTTCGGTTCGAGAAATTTCGGTGTGACCAATATTTGGTCGAAATAATCACTCGGCCGAGTTGGTAATTCGAGCATCCTTGATTCGGTTTCACACCACAATTACTTAAATGAATAATAAGGATTCTCAGAGATCCTGTACAGTGCGCACAGAAGACAGTATTGTTTATCTAATAAGATCCGAATGTTTCCATCCACTTTATGGAAGATTTTAGGGCAATATCTCTGCTTCCGGACTTTCAAAATCTAACTCGTGCAAGAATTGAAGCCAAACGAGTATCAAGCACAGAACGCCTTCTAAGCATGTCTAAAACGAGTCGACCATTGGACGCGACTTTCACAAGAAAAATTTGTTCAGGGATGAAGCTCTCTTTTGGTTAAACGGGTACGTTAATAAACGAAACTATTGAACTCAGACTAATAATAATCCACAAGCCGTTATTGAGACGCCGTTATGTCCTCTAAATGTCACTGTTTGTTGTCTTCTATTGAGAGAGGGAATCATGGGTTCATATTTCTTCAAAGATAAAGTCATCCATAATTTGACAGTCGATGTGGAACCCATATCGCCATGACTAATAACTTTGTCGTGCCTGAAGAGGAGAATGTTGATGTCAACGGCCTTTGAGTCCAACAAGACAACGCTACAAGCCATACAGCCAACGCAGTAAGCAATTTATTGAAGCAAACTTTTGGTGAGCGCATTATTTCGCATCGTGGGACTGTGTCGTCGCCTACAAAATCGTGCGGTGTAGCTTGTCCGAGACGTTTGGCCCCTTTTAAGGAATGGGAACATCGCTAATAAAAACAAAGAATTACGAGTTTAGCTTTCTTTTAGTAGTCGGATTCCATTTAATCAACATATATTCCAAATTAGTTCCACAAATTTTCATACGAAATACATTCGGGGACTACAAGAGAGGCACTGACAGCCATTCGATTTCGGTAGAAAGGTTAAATCATGACAAATATCGCTTAATTCAAGCAATGAAATAAAAATATCTTTATGTACATATGTCAGCTTATTTTTTCTTTAATCTTTCGCTCTTCGTAAAGCCTTATGACTCATTGTAAAAATAAAACCGCCAACGCATTTTCCCCTAAATAAAATATTCATTCAAATTAGCTCGAGATTTTAGTAGCTCAACGCAGATATGAACAGTTTTACTGGTGGCCACTATTGTATATATGTATGTATTTATGCCTTACTGTGATGAACTAAATTTATTTTTATAAATGGCCACTAAAATTTTGTATCATTTTGGCTCCTTTCTTTGACTTGCCGCCTCTGACTCACTAACTCACAAGCTGCTTCGGCAAATGGCGAAAAATATGCATGATATTTGTTAAAAAATGAGATTACTCCGCCGGAAGTCAGCGCTAAATGGCGAGTAAGAAAGTTGCGCGCTAAAAAATATGCTTCATTTTCCACAAACACATGCACCAACACAGTATAGTCAAATGACAGGGCGCACTAAGGCACGAATGTGCGTGGTAAATAGTGGCATAAGCGAGAGAGAAGCAGCAAATGCGAATATTTATATGTAGGTTTATACTTAAGTGTATGTACTCGTAATATGTATGTCAGTTGGCAGGATGCTGTACAAGGTACAACAACAATGTTGGCGGAAGCATCAACATTGCTCATTTAATTTCGCATTTTTATGACTTTGATGGAATGCAGGCGCACGTGGTGCAAATATACATACACACACACACAAACACGTGCATACTTATGCGTATGCCGCGTTGAGGCTGCAAGCCTGCACTTGACAATATGAATGATAAGTATAATTTTGTGACATGCCACGCGCTGGCGCTGATGCTTGGCTGCGCGAAAAGGAAGGCAAAAACAAGAGAAAAACGAGAAAATGAGACAATGAAGCAGGAGTGCTATCCATAACGAAACTAAAAGCGCTGCTGCAATATTTACTCTTTTTAGTACAGGGTGTTTTTTAATTTTTTCGTGGGTGTCGAATTTCCTAGAGGGATAGCTGTCAAAACAGCTGTCATAGCGCACATATGTGTTTGACAGTTATTTTCAGTAAAATTTGACAAATCGCCATGAACATTTTGACACTAGAAGCTAGCTTAGGGCTGTGAAAATTTGGTCTCGAAATGAGTAGTTTCTGAGGCAAGCTTGTGAGTGTACCAGACATATCATATTATCCGTCTCCTCGAAGGTTGTTATGGTCCTTACTTCGGCGGTTTTTAATGATTCATATGTAATTCAGAGGTCGACTCCTAGGAGGGTTTTATGATCCCTACTTCGATGCTCGGTTTATGATTAATATGCTGAGCCGTTCTCACGATAGTTGAATCCACCCAACCGGAACGGACCCGGTTCCGGCAGAGGAAGATTATTTCGATAGCATTGATGTACTATGAGATATGTGAAGTAATGATTTTGTTTTTCCAAAGACGTTCTACGTTAGACTGGTGTCAGATAATTTAAAAATCGTCTGAAACTAATTCACTTAGATAACAGAGCGACGATACTAACCTTAAACTCATTTTCAGTACGTTCAGGGTTGATCGAGGAGTGCCTAACCTCGCAACCAATTGTATCAAGTGCTTTTGTGATAAGATTGGTATTGTCTCTTCTGAGCTACTATCGGTACAGGCGCTGTCGCAAAAGCTTCTTGGCCCAAGATCGATCGCTAGAGTTCTAGTGATCCCTTTGCCCTCAGTAAGGCTGAAGCAGTATGGAAGAAGTTGAGGTGGAAAAAACTCAACACTTCCTTCTTGACTGTCTCGCGTTTGGAAGGCCAAGACTTAAACACTTGGGAACGTATACTTCCAAACATCCCACCGAACTGGCAGGAGTTGAACTTAAACGTCTCTGCAAATTTTTATTGGCTACTAAGCGTTTTGCTAATTTATAAATTCGACCACAGGAGTTTTTCTATTCTATGGCTTCACAAAGGACTACATTAGTGGCCCACGTACCATCTTTGAACAGCCATCTAACCTAACCTTACCTAACCTAAAATTAATTCCGAAAACTTCAATACTTAATAATCTCTTAAGAAAAATTGTAATACCATGATGAGCATGTCAAGAATGTCGTTTATTATCTAAGAGCTCGAACAGCTCTATTCCGAATAATTGGGTTCTTCACAGGGCACCGCAAAACATACTCGTCGTTACTGACTTTAGCGAAAGTGTGATAGTTTTAGAGCACTCTTTTCATTTGGAAAGAATTCTTAAATTTTATTCAGCGTAGACTCTGCAGAAACTCCAAAATCTTCCTTGCCTTCAGAAGAACTTATTCTTTGTTGTTGCTAGCATACCGAAGACTTTACTGGTCCATATTTTTTCAGTGCTGATTGAGCATTACTTACTCTCAATGGAGACCGCTGCACAAAAAATAAATTATCTTGTCTCTCCATTCAAATTTTTGTGATAGAACCTTAACCAGACATCGGCTAGTAAAGGCAGCTTTTATTTGACTCCGTTAGACTGTTTCTTGTGCACTTTTGTCATTTTTATGATCGCTGGCAAGTTAGGTTGGGTCAATGAGGTACCAAAGAACATTCCGGCTTCTAATAAGGAGATGTTCTAAGCTGGCAAGTTAGGTCGGGTCGATGAGGTACCAAAGAAAATTCTGGCTTTTAAGGAAGAGAGAATCTATGCTGGCAAGTTACGTCGGGTCGATGAGATACCAAAGAAAATTCTGGCTTTTAAGGAAGAGAGAATCTATGCTGGTAAGTTACGTCGGGGACATTCGGCACATTACGAATAATCTAATGTAGAATACATTTCAAGAAGTGGTTCGAAATTTCAAGTGAAAAATACTACGGTCTCTATAAGACGTAGTTTTGGTGATCATCTGCATTGAAATTTTCGACTAAACCTTAAATGTATAGAAATTTACGGAGTGGGTATATGAAGTTTGCTACGAAGTTTGTAACACCCAGTTGGAGACTTCGGAGAGATCAGCGTGTTGAGCTTAGTTGAGTTAGCCATAACCGTCCGCCTGTCTGTCTACAATGAGAATTAGTCCCTCAGTTTTTAAGATATCGTTTTGAAATTTTACATACATCATTTACTCTTCAAGTGGCTATAAATTTGTTGGAATCGGCGGTATCAGTTCACTATAGCATATAGTTCTCAAACAAGCTAACTGATCAAAACTATGTCTTTGTAAAGAAAACTTTTATATTTTACAAGATATCTTCATGAAATTTGGGGAAATTTGTTGTCTGAAATGGAGCTATAATATTTGATGAAATTTTTCAGATCGGATTACTATATCATATAGCTGTCATATAATCTGTACGACTAAAATTATGTCAAAGTAAGGAAAACTTTTTTATTTTACGAGATATCCTCATGAAACTTGGCACAAATTGTTGTTTAAAACAGAGCTACATTGTTTGAAGAAATTTTTCAGATCGGATCACTATAACATATAGCTGCCATATAAACTGACCGATCAAAATCATGCCTTTGTAAGGAAAACTTTTATATCTTAGAAGATATCTTCACGAAATTTGGGCTAAATTATTGCCCAAGATAGAGCTACAGTATCTATGGAAATTTTTCAGATCGGATTACTATATCATATAGCTGTCATATAAACTTAACTACTAAAATTATATCATAGTAATGAAAACTTTTTCACTTTACAAGATATCCTCACGAAACTTGGCGAAAATTTTTGCTTAAAACAGAGCTACAATATTTGAAGAAATTTTTCAGATCGGATCACTATAACATATAGCTGCCATACAAACTGACTGACCAAAATCATGGGTTTGTAAGGAAAACTTTTTTGTTTTAAAAGATATCTTCACCAAATTTGGTATAGATTATTTTCTAAGACAACAATGTAATCTCTGAAGAAATTGTTCAGATCGGTTAACTATATCATATAGCTGCCATACAAACTGACCGATCAATATTAAGTGTTTGTATGGAAACTTCTTTAATTGTGGAGAGTATACTAGCTTCGTTGCAACCGAGCTAAACACTCTTGCTTGTACCGTTTTTCATACGCTATAAAACTGCACTGCCTCCCAAATAAACACCCATTATTATTGCGCGTAGATAGTAGCAGCGTCAGCAGCCGTGGCGGCAGTCATTTGTGTAGCTTCTGTGCGAGCAATTCTTTTATTTCATTTGCCGCTACGTGATAAACATTTTTATTTGCCTTTTCAATGCTCCAATACCGATTTCCATGCGCTGCGGAAGCACGCTGTGTAAATATATACATACTTACACATAATGCAATACATAGCTAGAGTAGCATCCTTGCTGCTAAATAGTCTTTTTATTGCAACTCATTAAATTGCCAACTGTAAAACACATTTTACTTTGTTGCTGTCTCTTAAAAACCAATTTTTATGCACAATCTTCCTTGCATACTTTCCTACAATTCCACTATTCGAGCGATATGCATAAGCGCTGGCTGTGGAGTTGCATGCCACAGCAGACTGTATGCAAATATATATGTATATATGAAAGTATAGGTGTGTGTGTCGTGCTGTGTTTGCATATGCAAAGCAACTGCATATTGAACGCGCAACGCGGCTAACTTTTGGTTTATAGTATGACATTTGCAAAGTAGTCATTGCGCTGCCAGACCGACTGTCGGTCGCCGCCGCCTACGATTGATGGCGTCTAGTGATTTTGCCGTTAAAGCGGCAGCGGTAATCAATACTTCCGCCACACTTACTGTCATTTCTTATTGACACAGCGCACAACTTAAGTGCAGCGAAGTGCATGTCGCCGACGATCAAGTCGTAGCAAGCGCCATGCTTTCGTGTGGCATAAAGTTGAGGCAGTCAATAAAGAAATTTTACAATCAATATTGCTACTTAGTCGCGCGATCAGCGCGCGCTGGCGTTTTGACTTCACTTCACTTCACTTGCATACCGGAGAAACAAACAGCGTGCCACACACACACTCATACACATGCATACAAACGCATATTTACAAACAGCATATCTACTTAAACTCCTCGCTTTTTATAGTCGCTTAGCATTTAACGCGTCGCCTTTATTAGCTGCCGAACGGCAGGATATTTGATTATTTATGAGCGCTAGTAGCCAAATGACGGCGGCACTCGCTGCCAATTTGATCTGTTCGAGTCGTCATGCAGCCGCTTATTTTCATTATTTTTGTCACAGATTTCATTGCTATTGCTGAGTGTTTGTTGTAATTTGCCGCTTGCGTTATGTCGGTCATTAATGGCATTGTTGTAGTTTATGACCTCGTAAACACTGCATACGGAAATGTATTTACCCATTCGATTGTCTAGAGTTTGTTGTTATTGTTGCCGTTTAATGTTGATTAGCTGTTGATGAGCTCTAATATTATGGCGTTTGCCTGACGCAGCAGGCGCTGTGTTGACTCAGACACAATATTCGGGAAATGGAAATGTGGGGTAAGAAATGGAGACTGTAAATATTTCTGTGCAGT
Source organism: Bactrocera zonata (assembly GCA_037783105.1). Taxonomy (NCBI): domain Eukaryota; kingdom Metazoa; phylum Arthropoda; class Insecta; order Diptera; family Tephritidae; genus Bactrocera; species Bactrocera zonata. Next base: position 18,598 of record JBAWJQ010002087.1, on the reverse strand, counting down.
TATGTTTTGGCTTTCCTCAGTTCATCTGGCGGTTGTGATAGTGAAGTGTGCCAAGGATGAGTAGTACTCATTGAGTACTCTACTCCTTTACGAATGCCTTCTCTAAAGCTCTTCACTACGCATGACCTACGTTGCGACTCAAGCACGAAACGAAGCCCTCCAAGTGAAACAAGGAGATTGGGTTGTGCAGACGCAAAGTCCGGGAATGCTTCAACTAGGAAAAGCTAGCAAAAACCGATTACAGTTGAAACGGCTATAAAGATCTGCTAAGGGACTGCAATCTTGAAAAAACTTTTTTGGTAGGAGGTGGAGAGACTTAGGAAACTATTATCCAAAAGATACGTCTCGCTCGGTCTAATTCCCAAAAGTAGCGGAGAGTGGACGGACAACTGTCAAGACTCATTGGATGACCTAGTGTGCACTCTCCAGGCTGTAAGGACCCGGTAAGTCCTAGATACAAAGGGAGTAGTGCGGTAAACATACCCGAACACATCTTTAAGGCGAATAAAATAGAATTCGTAGTCCACTCATTCGACCCATAAATCTCCCGGTTCGAACGGAATCATTCCTGCAATGCTACAGAATGCGCTCTGTCTATTCGTGCTAAAGACGTTTTTAGGGGATGCATGAAGTTCAACTAAGTGCCACACTCTTGGAGAAAAGCCTAGAATAGTTTTCATATCGAAGGCAGTTAAAAACAACCCAACCTATTTAGAAGAGTTTAGGCCTATAAGCTTAATTGCTTTCTTGCTGAAAACACTAGCGGAAATCTTGATGCGGTCGCAGCATCTTCTAGAAGCTTATTCAAGGCGCAGCACGCATAAACAAAGGGCAGATCAGTAGAGACTGTACTCCATACACCGGTTCTTAATACCGAAAGGTCTCTTGAATATATGTAAGGAACGTCTCTACTGAATATATTCTGTCTAATATTCAATCAATAGGTGCAGACCCTGATATACAACGCTAAATCAGAAGCCTTGTGCCCTCTAGACGAATAAGAGTAGAACGGAACGACTATAAAATTACCAAGGAAGTCTCAAGAGTTAAAAGCCAACGTAGAGTGGACATTAAGTTGCCGGACCTCTGCAGTATATTTCAAGCTTAGGTCTTTGCTATTGTGAAAATGTTGCCAGAAGCAAGCAACTTTACTTCTACTGCGTGGCAGGCCATAAAGGCATCGAGGTCGATTAAATTCTGGACGAAATTGTCAGGTGTTGCTAACATCCGAAAAAGTGATCAACATTGGAAAACCCACGCATTGCCAATACGACGACCTCGACAGAAATAAAATATATAAAATTAAAACCCGATGGAATGAGCTACCTGGGAGCAAAATCGTAAAAGTCATGAGCAAAACGGTAGATGAAAGTATGCAAAATTTCTATTGGCACTCGATAGAATAGACTATAGGAACATGATAAGAATACTAACTTTTCCATGTCTAGTGGCGTCACAAGCCCACGAGATGACGCTGACAGAACGAAAAGAATGTAAGAAATGGCTGGAGCAAGGCACTGGGAAAACAATGGAGCATCTATTGTGCTCTTTCTGCGCATTGGCAAGACTACACTGTAAGTATCTGGGGTCCCCACGGTATGATGCACTGGAGGAAGTATCGATAGTGAGACCACAGGGTCTGTTAAAATTCGCGCCAAACGCAGGCATCCTAAAGAATGACTGTTTCTCTTGGATCTAGCAACTGAGACCTATCTGGTATTGCAAAGGACTAAAACTGATTTATGCGAGGCTTATTGGCCTACCACATTAACCTTACCTAACCTATATAGAGTAAGTAAGGAATAAGAAGAACCTATATTATATTAAACTTGAGTGATTATACCAGTCTAAAGGATTTATACCAATTATTTCTTTGATGCGCCACTATACAGTGTTCAGTGATAAGAAAACATGTGATGTAAGCATTGTATTAAACTGGTTTAACCACTATTTAATCTCCAGTTGATTAAAGCGCTTTATACCAGTAGCTTGTTCGATTCTCATCTTTATACTTTCAGCCGGTTTAAAGAGTTGATTAAAGACGTTTATACCAGTAGTTTGTTCGATTCGCACCTTTATGCTTTCAACCGGTTTAAAAAGTTGATTAAATTATGGCTATGTGAGTTTTATTCTAACTGTATTCTTAAAACTATACATTCGTTTTGTCTAAAGCAAAGTCTAGCCTTAATATGCTGGAGATTAAGTAGTGATTTAGTATTTCAATTTGTTCTAACTAGCATACCTTGACAAAGTCTCCAATACCTGCATGGAGAGTTTCTCAGAAATTAACTTCTAACTCTCAAACACTCAATTGTTTAAAGCAGTTTTTAATGTTTTTATGTGTTGAGCGCAAAATGTTGCTGCAAAAAGTTGAAAATATTTATGTCGAAAGTTATACCAGTTTTCAGCTATTATACATTTCATTACATTTTAGTCTCGATTTTTTTGAAATTGTCCCAAAGAACAAATAAACTTCATACTTTTGTATTTAAATGCCTGCTTGCAACTTTTCTCAGTTTCACTGAAACCCAAGCCCACATTATTAAGCAATGCCCCGAGGCAACAAGAGGAAAATAAATGCGAATGAATACTTTCGCATGAAATAAGGAAAACTAATTTTCCATTAAATGCTATGGCACAAAATTGTTTATTCAAAGATTTCTCAACTATTTACGTTAACGGTACACCACCTACCACGCCCCCTGGTGCTGCTGTGTGCGTGACTAGAAAATACTTTCGCCGTCAGCCAAAGGGCATACACGGCATTGCAATGATAGAAAGGCACAGTCAGCAACAATAACGACAACGACTGCCAGTGTTAGCAGAGTGGTGCGGCGGAAGAGCAGGCGTGCTGCGTACAGCTTAGGGAAGGCGTCGCCTACACTCGTACGCGCTGAGTCGACAGCCAGCCTGCAGTGAGTTAAATTCGTCAGTGTGGGATTTTGTTTCATTATCTACGCTTTTGTTTATTTGCATACATTTCCGTTGCTGCAGTGCATTTGTATGTGTGTGGAAGTGCGTGTCTTTGTGTGCGTGTATCCGTATCCTGTCGTATTAGTATCCTTTCAATATGCCGCTTCGAGCGTTAAGCAAAAAGCTTAGCATCCAGTTACGAGCTTCATTCATGCCAGTGATTTATTCAAGGTCTTCGCCACTCGCTACTCGCTGCTCGCTATTATATTTATGTAGAGCGCAGCTTCTCCGGTAGCATTTGCGTAGGATACGTCGCGTATTTTGCCACTTCGATTACAGCTCAACGTTTACGGTTACTTGAAATAATCAACTGCGTCGTCGTCGTCTTCATTGCCATCATTCTGCAGCTGAATTACTTTCGAGAGCTGCTCTCATTTGCTGTGTTAATTTTCATTAGCACAACGCGACTTTGTCAGCGAGTCTTCATTCGTTGAGGCAAGCAGCGCACGGCAGTCGGATTACGAGTAGCGCGTACAAGCTGCTGCAAGTGTCTGTTGGCGCTTTTTTCACTTTCTCATCATCAACTCGCGCTCGTCTTCTAACTGCAAGGACATTTTAGTACTTCCAACGTATTGACGTAGCGAAAATCTTAGGCGTCCTTGTAGCACTTCAGCGCCGCAGTACTTAAGCCAGCAACTCATTGCCGCTGAGTGTCTAACGGTACTAAATCAATCTTGTTGCGCAGCAGCTCGTACCTAAAGACGCTTATTAAACACATTTTCGTAATGGCAACAATGTTGTTTGCCGTTATACGCCTGACATGAAATATTATTGCGTCAATCGTTGTTGTTGTCAACAGTGCCCCAATAATTTATGGTTTTTCATAATTTTCCGTTGATTCAGGCATATTTTTCCATTCATATCGGCGATGGCTCTCCGCGGATTCTGCCGGATTCTGCTGAAAAACAACATCAACGCCAACAATGCGTGGGAATAGGAATTTTAAGGTTTTGCATAAATCTAGTGTGCGCTCCCTTAACGGTCCGCTGCGCTTACGCCGCAAAACCAGCTGCGTATTAAATTCCAAACGGGTGGTTAACGGGAGTTTTTTTCTCATTTTTGTTGTTAGCAATGGAAAGTTGCGCGCAAAGTTCAATCCAATTTGATTTTCCGCTAGCGATTTTGGTTGTTGCTTTTCTGTGTTTTTTTTGTTGCTTCTTTGTTATTTTTGTTGCCGAAAGTTCGTTGGCACTATGTTGCTGTATTATGTATTTTTGATGTCGCCATTTTTTATTATGTTTACATTGTTGTTTGTGTTGTTTTCACTCTTACTTTTTGCATTGTAGAAATAATAGAAAGTTCAAATTTCAATGTATTTCTTTGGAAACTTTTGATTGCATTGTGTTTCGTTGAAGCTTGTCGAGTTAACGAGAAATCGAAGAGTCAAAAATTCCTAAACCAATCTCTGTGATGATTTATGGTTACGATTTGAATGTATATCAATAAATACAGGGTGTTTAATATACGACTTCAAACGAGCTGTACTTGCGTCGTCGACTGGGTTTTATAAATTATTATTAAGATAACTTTTCTAGAATAAAGTTACTGCCTTTAACAACAGCAAGCTGCCAGTGAAAGTCCCATGAAAATCGGTGCTACCGTTTCAGAGATACTTTATCTGTATTGATTGAAATGAATACTCATTTATAAGGCTTAATGAAAAGAAAACCATTATTTTCCTAATAGATGACTTTAGTAACTGCCTCTCGCGTTGTATAATAGCGATTGGGTTACGATATATGACGTGATGTTAGACTAGATTTGGTTATGAGGTCGATCCAAACAGAGACCTCGGTTGAGCAGTTTAGAACGCGAGTCCGTTGTGGTACATACCTAAAACTCATATATAAGTAGAACATAAGCCCCTTAAAAATGGACCAAGAGTCTTAAGTGTATCACATATTTGTTGAGACGGCTAATGTCTGTTTCGAATACGTCTCCTAGTTTGCTGAATCTAAGACTGCCGAGATATTTCAATCTCAGATTTACAAAGGCTGAAAAAAGGGGGATAAGGTGCTTGGATGTTTCCACCTCACCATACTCCATACATTTTTAAAAATTTGCACCCAACAAATATTTAACCTTATCACAATAATGACTATTGGACAATGTCCAGTAAAGTTTTAGATAGCTTATCAGACAGTTTTGTCTGTTTGGATGAGTATGGTTTGGAAACGCTTCTAAAATGGACACCAGCAAAGATTAATTTTGTCATATTTTACAGTTTTACTTCGATAAAGGCGAAAACGCAAACAATGGCGACTGAAAATGGAAATAGAGTGTAGATACTGATGCTGTAATCAATCAAAAGTTAGTTTTCGTCAATTCCCCGTAAGGTGGATATTAAAAGTGCACCACGTTCTGGAAGGTAAACTGCGAAAAAACTGTTTAGAACTATTTAAATAAGGTTGGATTTAAAAGAAGCTCGATGTACGGAAAAAAATGCGAGTTCACGCGAAAAATTCTCCCATCTGCACGCTGCTGAATCGCATTAAAATCAATCCACTTTTGAAGCGGATGAAAGGTGAGCCATGTCGAAATGCCGTGAACCTGCGCAAGCGTTATCTAGAACCGGATTTAACTAGAATACGGTTTTGCTAGGTGTTTGGTAGGCGTTTTAAGAAATCATCAACTATGATGTGCTTTCCCACATCCAAACTTTAATTTCAGTGTTGCAAAAAAATTCCAAACAATTTGCCTGTGGTTCACTTACGTTAACATCAAGCGAAAACAGTCATAGTCAAATGGCGATAAGCAGCCGCAAACTGTAGCCGTGACCGAATTGACCGAGAGCAAGGTGTTGCCACGTGTTTAATGTGATTTTAAGGAATAATCCAGCTGCTTTTCATGGTCCAAATTCTAAATTTATACCAGCACTGTTAAAAATTGGACTAACTGGAAGAAGTAATTAGAAGCGGTCAGCTTTGGCAAATTGGAGAGAAATTATTTTCCATCGGAACAAAGCCCCAGCCACAAACATCGATAGTCACTCGCTAGAAGCTCCGGTAGTTTGGTTGAGGCGTTATTATGCATTCAGCTTATAATCCGAACCTAGCACCAGCAGGAACAGTTAGTATCTAACATTTTGCTGCAACCATTCTGCATTCTGATTGTTTCTGACGTGGGAAACTGAAAAGTCGGGCACCGTCTGCTTATAGTGTTAATTTTTGATGAAAGTATTGGACTTACTTTTAGTTTTTTAGTAAAATTATGTAATTAAAACATCTTTGTCATTCAAACGATACCTGGTAATACCTGTTTTCGGAGATGTAGAGTGGATAAAGTCACTTTTGAATATTTTCTTAGGAACTGCAACTCAGTGATGAAGATGATATGACAGTAAAAATGTCATAATTCAAAGAGAGGAGAGTTTTGGAAATTTCCAATAACTTTTTGATGCTATTCCGATGTAAGCATGTCACGATTAGGCAAAGTATAGTGACATGAATGTCAAACAAATGTTATTATTTTAACAGTTGTTTTGATGGTTATCTCTAAAAAATTTAATGTGTAGAAGATAGGAGGATGGCTTCTTTTACATATGTCTCAACCAGCTCACGACTTACGGTCTTAGCCCAAGTATTCTCTGGGTAGTTAAAAAGCATCTCGTCCAGGGTTGTGAAACCGAACTAAAGACGAGCAAGTACGAATCATCTCAATATAAAGAACACCAGGGCTTGGATGCGATCCACCTTTGATAATAAACAATGAACACGTATTAAGGACTATGACTAGGTATGCAGCTGTAATGTCCGGTCCCTTATTAGACAGACAACCACTGTCCACGATGATTGAAGATCCTCGTAAGAGTAGAGGCTGATATCACCGCCGTTCAAGAAGTGCGATGGAAAGGACAAGTAGGATGAAAACAATTCAGCTCTGAGAGTATTCGACGCAGTACCCGGTGAAGGAAGCAGAACAATAGGGAGGATAAAGTAATGAAAAAACAAGGTGGAGAAGGACCTGGTTACACTTGGCATCTCCAACTGGCGCCAAACAGTGAAAAGGAAGATGTGGAATATCTTCGATATACTAGGCTTCTCGAATATGTATATACCTTTTCTAATAAAAAAGGTCTGAGCGAATGGTATTAACTCTAATTTTACTGAAAGTGTATAATAACGGTACAAAGTTTTAGAAACGAACTATTTGTTTTATAGATGCTAATGGAACCAAAAACTCGGAGCAAACATCCTACGAGTTAAGAATAACGTACTAAGTAGGACCAGGAATGATTTCATTTGCCATTCACGGTCATAAGGAATGATTTTATAAAACGCCTAAGCCATTTTGAGTTAACCAAAAATATATAGACCTCTGCAGAAGCATCATACTAATACCTCTTCAGAGTGTGTGCGCTCTTTTTCTCGTTTCGTAGTTTACTCTTGATTCTATCAATTTGTAACTAAAAAATATAAATAGGTAACGAATACTAATTAAGAGGATTGGGCACTTGATTCCAAAAATAGACGTCGGGCGTTATGCTTAGGAAAAATACAGGATTTAATTTAAGTACATTTTTAATTAATTGAGTAATTAATTGAGTAAGTGAATTATAATGTCACAGTCCCCGATTTTTGGTTATGCTATATTAAAAGCGGATTTGCTTGTGGTTTTCTAATTAATAAGAAACTTTAAGGGAATATTTCGAAATTCCCAAAATAGCTCATTTTCAGTGCACTACGAATGAAACGACTGCTTTCGAAGAAACATAAACTGAAAGCCGAGAGTGCAAGCAAGGTTGTTATGTTAACGAGTCTTCTTCAGTCGATCTCTGCTGTTATAATCTCATACAATTTTTTATTACACAAATTAAATGAAATTCATATTCTCGTGCTCAGTTTTATAACCGACTACTTGCGAAGCTTATTAAATTTATGCAATATTCATTAACTTATCGCTTCATATAGTTTAATGCGTCGTTGTAAGGAAATCATTACAAATTTTCCATTCGAATGAGATTTTAAGCGGCAAAGTGCTTTTTCTTTCCTGTTTCACTTTGGCGAAGTTACGCAGTTTGGAAAACCAATAAAACGCGCGTAATTTAAGAAGGTTTATTAAAGCCGCATAAATATCCATTCAAATCCTACTAAACCGTTCAATATGCATATATATATGTATATAAGTAGATATGTGTCTCCACGAAGGGAGTGAGTGTAAAAGTTATCGGGAAACATATTCTTTGCGTAAATTTCAAACTCATTTTCGAATACATAACGGTACAAGCAGACAGACAAACAAACCTTTCAACGCATTTGGCCCGGAACGCAAGTCAATTGTGAATTCGAAAAATTCAATAATGTGAAATAATTCAGTGACTCTATGAAGGCGCAGACGAATGTGCGCGAGAGATAAGCACTTCGCACGCAAGAAAGCGAAGTAGAAGCAGAAGAAGACTAAACAAGAAGGAAATCCGATTTGAAAATGAGTAGAAGCACGCGTCTGACAATAAGGAGGACAATAAGGATATCTATGGTAAATCAAATCAGTGTAGCCATCAAAAGAAGCAGCAAAGTTTGTCGTGCGGGGGGCTGGCGAAGTTACGTATTGATGACGGCCATACGCCGTTGTGATGTAGTCATGCCACAGGCAGCCAAACGCTGTTGCGAAAGAAATGAGAATTTTGTGCGTGGGATAAACCGAAAGCAAGAGACTGTTGACGGTGGAGAGAGAAGTATACAGATATTTGTGGATTTGTGCAGGAAATAGGAAAAAATGACAAAAGTATCAAGGACGCCAGCGGTTGGCATTCGTAAAGTCAGTTTGTTTTCCTTCGTAAACTAGACAGCAAAGCTGTTGTGAAGAACAAATAAGGCGAGGAAGTGATGTTAGGCCGTTGCTGAGCAGGTCGCAATAGCCGCGCGGCCACCAGCAGTAAGTACGAGAGACGTACGATAACTAGCCTACAAAAGAAAATTCTTATGAAAGACGGTTACATTCTAAACATAATCTTATTTAAGCTTGATATTAGAGAGGCCTTAACTATTTTATTTAGACTTGAAAAATCGTTTTCCGTTTTCTTCAAGTCTGTATAGACAGTCGGGAGCATTGAGTCGGTAAGCGAGTAAGTTGACAAGGTGAAATCCAAATTTTTTATTTGGCCTCTGTTCTCTTGGAGAGCTCTACATATAACTATGTTTTCTGTAGTAGTTCATAACCATCATCCTTTCGACCGAGGTAAAAGTCTTCACGGTCTTCAGAGCAAGTTGACTGGGTGAAATCCAATACTTTGACTTGGTCTCTGCTTTGTTCCAGAGCCCTGTAATCACATTTTTCTCTAGCTAGTTCATGGTCAACATCTTTTCGATCGAAGTAGCACTCTTCACGGCAGTCTTCTTCAGAGCAAGTTGACTTAGTGAAAACTCCAGAATCCTGTAACTATATTTTTCCCCAGGTAGTTCACGGCCTTCAACTTTTCGACCAAAGTAAAACAGTATTTATGGTCTTCAGAGCAAGTTGACTACGTGAAATCCACTATTTCGAGTATTTCTTGGACTCTAGATCTATATTTTCTGGACGCTTACACATAATCTTCTTCGAATACTGCTTGAGTGGTGTCAAACCCAACTGGAAAGTAGACGCACTAACTTTTGGCCTCATAATCCATGGAAAGTATGAGTTTTGAAATACCTAATATTTCAGCTATTTTTCGCAGCTTCAAGCGGTATTTTACCAATACGAGATGCTGGACCTTTCTTACATTTTCCTGAGCGGTAATCGTTTTGGGGACTTTTAGGCGTAACTCGAAAATTAAGATCCAAACTCGTCAAAACCAATGTTGGATGGTCGACATATCCAAGAGTCCAAGCGATCTCTGATGTCTCTCCGCAAATTCTCTCCTAAAAAGTAATATATCAACGATCAATTTTGCATTTTTTCATTCTCTAAAGTCCACAGTTACGCCAGCTTAAAGCATTTGCTACAGTCGGCTAATGCTAAATCTACGAATCCGAATTTTTTGGGATGACAATTTTCTCTTGCGTTAGCGCCGCCTTCAGTCGATGACGCTAAGTGATTAACGGACCAGCCACGTACAAATATATGTCACGTTGTCACTGTGAGTATCGGGCGGGCGACAATGATATTGGCTAGAGATGCTAGCAGGATATAAAGGAAATAAATCAGAATTGAATATTTATGGGCGACAGCGAGTGAGACACGCGACTGCCAACAAGTATGCTAGAGCGATAAGAGCTAAATAAATAAACAGACAAAACGCACAACAAAATGCCAGCACATGCCTCGGGAAAAAAAACGAGAAAAATTGAAGAGGCTATTGTGCGTGCGGAGCTGAAGGATATAAGCTAGATGAAAGCTCAGAAAGGACGGAGGGGTTGGGAATAGCGGCAGGGACACAGTGTAAAGGAGCGAAGTGTGCGTCGCGAATTAAAGTAGCGTGGCGCGGCAGACTGAATGAGTTAAATTATGGCAGCAGCGACACAGCGCGCGACCGACAGACGGACGGACGGACAGTTAAGCAATTTATCGACTGGCAGGCGCGATGAATTATGTAGACAAGAGACAAAAATATATTGAGGAAGAGTATAAGGTATGGAGATGCTTTATATATAGTATCACGCAACAAAAGCATTTGGCCTTGGGAAGAAGTGATGAGGGAGAAAGAGAGGAGTGCGGAAGCTAGGCTGAAAGTATTGAAAACACTGAAGTGGCAAGTGCAAAAGTGTCCACTAACGAATAGACGCCGTTTAAAGTTCGAGGTACACGGTGCACTTGAAGAAAATTAAAAATTACAATAACAACAGAGCACGATTTGACTTACGAAAATTTACAACAACAAGAATGAACTAATTTTTAAGTTAAATGACAATAACAAAAATTTTTTCTTCAAAAAAATGTTACAACAACAAAACACTTTTTCAAAAAAAAATTACAACAACAAAACACTTGTTCAAAAAAATTTACAACAACAATATAAAAACAGTTTTCTTTAAGAATAACAACGAGAACAATATAATATTTTCTTAACAAAAATTACAACAACAAACAATGCACTACTTGACTTAAAAAATACAACAACAACAAAATTATATTTTTGTAAGCAAACTTAAAACAACAATAAAACAACAATACGAAAATTGTTCGTTCTTAAGAGAAACCACAACAAAAAATGTTTCTTAAAAAAATGCAACAACAATAGCAAAACCGTTTTTTAAAAAGTAACCACAACAACAAAGTAATATTTTCTTTACAAAAATTACAATAAGTCAATACATTATTTGTTTAAAAAAAAATTAGAACAACAACAATGCACTACTCTTTTTTGAAATTTACAACAATAACTAAATGCAAATGTTTTTTAGAAAAATTACAACAACAATCAAACAAAATTATGTTAGAAAATTAGAGCAACAACAACAAAAATTGTCATAGGTAACATATTTTGTTAAAATTTACAACAACAACTTAATAAAAATTTCTTGAAGAAGATTACAACAACAATAAAACACATTTTTTAGGAAAAATAAAACAACAACAAAACACAATTTTCTTACAGCAACAACTAATTTTGAACAAGAATTACAATTACAACAACAAACTATGTTGTAAAGAAAAATCACAATAGCAACATTTTCCACTAAATTTATAACAACAACAAGTTTCCATCTTTTGAAAAATTTTATAACAACAATTCACTAATATTTAGAGAAATATCACTACAACAATATACTACTGTCTAAAAAACAATACAACAACAATCAACCAGATACCACTCTCTTTAAAACAAATTACAGCAACAACAATCAACCAGATACACTCTTAAGAAACCCTACAACAACAATAAACAATTGATACCCTCTAAAAAAACGTACAACCACATTTTTCCCAAAAATACAACAACAACAAATTTCAATCTTTTAAAAAGTTTACAACAATTCACTAAGATTTTGAGAAAAAATACAACACCAACAATGACCTATCGTCCAAAGAAAAATTCCAACAACAATCAACTGAACACGCTCTAGTGAAAATTTCCAACAACAACAATACCCAATACATAATTTCCAACTATGCTATACATTTTGTATTGCTTGCTGCGTATGTCTCTTTATCTCACGCCCGCAGCCGTTATTTCATTTTACGTTGCGGCTTCCGCTATTTTTGTGGCAGGAAGTGTGCCTTCACCACAGCCGGCAGGACAACCGCTCAAAGGGCAAGTGAATCGGTTTTAGCCGATAGCCGGTAACTTTGTAGGCGGTATATATTTATAACTGTATATATGTATGTCTGCATGTAGATAGATGTCTGTAGGCAGTCGTTAAATATACACTTAGCGCGCGGCAAGTGCGGAAATACATAAATAGTAAGTACACTGTGTGTATATAGATAAAAGTTTCAGCCACAAATGTCAATGAATAATTCAAAATCGTAATAGCAGTGATTTGAAATTTTAATAAGTTAGCACTTTTTACCGACCGTTATACGCAAGTGGGTGCTGGCTGACGGGGGTGGCTTGGCCGGCTGGTCAACTGCCAGTTTGTCCTCTTCGCTGTAGTTTGCTTCCTATATATTTTGCTTGCATATACATGTATATAAAGGGTGATTTTTTAAGAGCTTGATAACTTTTTAAAAAAAAAAAACGCATAAAATTTGCAAAATCTCATCGGTTCTTTATTTGAAACGTTAGATTGGTTCATGACATTTACTTTTTGAAGATAATTTCATTTAAATGTTGACCGCGGCTGCGTCTTAGGTGGTCCATTCGGAAAGTCCAATTTTGGGCAACTTTTTCGAGCATTTCGGCCGGAATAGCCCGAATTTCTTCGGAAATGTTGTCTTCCAAAGCTGGAATAGTTGCTGGCTTATTTCTGTAGACTTTAGACTTGACGTAGCCCCACAAAAAATAGTCTAAAGGCGTTAAATCGCATGATCTTGGTGGCCAACTTACGGGTCCATTTCTTGAGATGAATTGTTGTCCGAAGTTTTCCCTCAAAATGGCCATAGAATCGCGAGCTGTGTGGCATGTAGCGCCATCTTGTTGAAACCACATGTCAACCAAGTTCAGTTCTTCCATTTTTGGCAACAAAAAGTTTGTTAGCATCGAACGATAGCGATCGCCATTCACCGTAACGTTGCGTCCAACAGCATCTTTGAAAAAATACGGTCCAATGATTCCACCAGCGTACAAACCACACCAAACAGTGCATTTTTCGGGATGCATGGGCAGTTCTTGAACGGCTTCTGGTTGCTCTTCACCCCAAATGCGGCAATTTTGCTTATTTACGTAGCCATTCAACCAGAAATGAGCCTCATCGCTCATCGGACACGGACGCGAAACACATTTCGAACCGAACACTGATTTTGGTAATAAAATTCAATGATTTGCAAGCGTTGCTCGTTAGTAAGTCTATTCATGATGAAATGTCAAAGCATACTGAGCATCTTTCTCTTTGACACCATGTCTGACATCCCACGTGATCTGTCAAATACTAATGCATGAAAATCCTAACCTCAAAAAAATCACCCGTTATATAGTATGTATATAGTCCGCACTATCATCCTCGCTTTTGACGCACACAGTCTGACCATTTATTCCGTCAAGTATGCATCAACAAGTTTCTTCGCATACGCCTCTTCGCTTAACAATGTCGGGCTGTATTGAATTTGTAGTATATTATATTGATTTTAGTTTATTAACACTTGGCTAATAATAAAGTCTTTTATGAAATGTTATGGCGCTGTAAAATGTGTGAGAGTGTGCGAGTGTGCGAGTGTTTGAGTGTTAATATTTAATGTCTTGGACAGTTATACCATAATTTATTACAAACTAGGAAAACTATTGTAAATACAGCGTTTTACTAAATTTTTGAAGCGTGGCGAACTCGTAATATACGAAAAAGTTAAAGAGAACTTGAAAAGTAGTCGAATTTATGCAACATAACTATACATAGCGAGCTCACGCAAAGGTCCCTGCTTTAAGGATTGACATTTAGTCCGATGTAGGTGCAAGGTTTTGAGTGTTAAATCGCAAGTAATGAAATTATAAAAACAAACCAATATCAGTTTTGTATTCTGAGGCATCCAAATAAAATCTATAAAGCACACAGCGCCATCTAGCGGGAAACAAATAGTTAGATATTGCTACTTTCACTCAAATAAACAAATGGTCGCAGTAAAACTGTGATAAAACAGAATTTTTGGCAATTAATAAACTTTAGACAAGAAAAAATATTTCAGTTACTCATTGTAAGTGTACGAGCCACGCAGCCTGAATGACATAACTACAAAAGAATAGTGTTGCTGGCGACTTAAGTTGCTCGAAAAGCCTTCAACAGCACTAGATGGGTGAATAAGATCGGCGCTCTCCGAAAAAGCTTTAAAATCCATGACTACCTCAGAGCTGTGGTGCTACCTTAGTAACAGAAAGCTGCTGTACCAAACTAGAGAGGAATAACGACAGATAGTGATCACGTCGAAAGCAGCACAAGATCCATTCTAGGCCCAGACTTGTGGAGCATCAGCTACGAGACTATAATAAAACTCGAAATGCCAGACGAATCGTACAGAAGAAGCGCACAGAAAGCTTAATCAGGTCACGCAAGCATGGCTCGACTCATACAACCTTCAGCTCATTATGGAAAAATATAGCTACTATTGCTAACAAATAAGCACATACCCCTCGAAATAAGTATGCAAAATACTACGGATGTTCTTAAGACACAAAAAGTAGTAAACTACCTAGGCGTAAGACTGGACCCCAGACTAACCTTCTGAGTATAAATACAGCACGCCGCAGGTAAGGCAGCGAAAATCACCTCCTAAATTAGCGGACTAATGGCCAACAAAGGGTGCTGATTAATAAGACGTAAATTCGGAGAAGTCAGCGTTTATAATTAAAAATTCAAATTTATTTCCACAGAATGGGAAAAGCCGAAAAGCCGTCATACTTAAAAACGACGCGACAAAAGAAATTCACAGCAGTTTTGCTACGCAGCAAAAAGCGGAACTTGGACGTAGGTGCGAGATGTAAATCTCTCAATGAAAAATGCAAATGTGATTTTATGATGGACACCGATTTTTCAGAGGGAGGATTTGTAGTGATCTGCAAGTGGCACATACCGACAGTTCTGACAATGCGAAAGACATTTTCCACTCTCACACCCGCAAAAAAAAATAGACTGGTTGACTGTCACGTCATGCATTGACCTACCGGGTCCTCAGTAATGCCAGATGGCGATACAGTTTAATTTGAACAGAAGGAAGTCAACGCTTTTTGTAGAGAGATATTATATAATTTTGATACTTCATCCAGAACTTTGCAGCTTGAAGCTCCTAGCCGAGTTCTAGGTAAGGCTGGATATAAGCATAGGAGAAGTTGAACTTTCTGCATCGTCCCTATTTATGACCATCCGACTCAGTTCTGATGGCAGTAGCTTATGACAGCCAATCAGCAGTCCTTTCCAGACCGTGATAATAAAAAAAACATGCGTGATTTCCTTCTGAGCTATTGCACATGATCTTGGCGATTCTGCATGTTCTTAAAGCATTTCATCTCGCCCTAATACGTCTATCATTTCATTATATATCGTTTTTAGTGGCTTCTGCATTTCTTATTCTTGATTCGGTAGCTAGATGGATGACACTTTCGGCAATCATATCAGCCATTTCGTTTTCCAGGATCCATATGTGCCTGAAAATCAGTACACATGCAATTGCTTCCCGCCAGCCACTCTAACTACTGCCTCCCTGCTACTAAAGACATTCCCTGACGAAATGCGTTGTAAGATCATTGCTTTATTTACCGTTTCGTTATCAACGTATACATTAATCTCATTTAAGTTCTGCATTCGTAGTTACTTCAACTGCATTCCTAACCGCAAGGGCCTCAACTTGGAAGATATTGCAGTATTCGGAAAGCTTGCAAGGTCGCCTGAGATCCAGCTCTGAGTAATAGATTGCGGCTAACCTAAATGAAGACCTGACGTGGATGAAAATTACAGGAAAGAAGAAATTAAATTCAAAAGTAATCGTACTCAGTTCCTTGGCAGTTCTACGATATGAAAGAATATGAACTCGACGCCGATGCAAAAAAGTATTATGTTGATGTATCTGATAAGTTGTCCAATGAAGCTTTTCTGCTCAGACGTACATATTTATTGAGACTTTTGAAAAACATCTTACTCCATACTTCTCATTGAATGCCATTAGGAAGACTTCTATCAAATATTTGCATCGCTTTAAGAAAGTTTTATTTTTATCTATTTCTGCCTGAAGTTTTGAGTGTTCATTGAGGACTTTTATGAGGAACAAATATTTTTATCGGTCATGGTCGTTACAGGGCAGGATTTCAGAACTGTCTGTGCAGAGCCAGAATTCATCAAAAAGCTGGGGTTTTAGACTATTTCGATGCATTCACTGACACCAAAGCTCGAGCAGCTCACTCATAAGTTCCAAATAGTTGAAGATTAGAGGATTTAAAACTGTTTGTTCAAAAACTTAATCAAAAAGTCAACAGATTCCAAAAAGTAGTTAGAGAAAATAGTTAATAAAGTTTATTAAGAATTTCAAACATTCCTGGAGGGAGCGGAACTCCATCTTTTTACCCCAGGGCCCGGTTTTTCTCCCGGCGGCTCTGGTTCTAACAAAGAGGTTGATTTAGAATCTCTAGAATGTTAAAATTTATCTAAAGTGATATCGTTTGATTATATGTTGATCCTTTAACGGTACATATTAGTCTGCAAAGTGCTTTGGCTCTAATTTAGGGTACGATTTTAGATAGTTGTCAGTCAATTATGTAAAGAAAAGATGCGTTGAGTACTGCAGTCAGTTTAGCAAATCCGTTAAGGGCCTCAAAATCCTTCCAATTACAACTCTACGTCGATAAAAAATACTTCAACTTCTTCCGGAGTTCTCCGCAATGCAGATATACGCGAAGTACACAAATCGGCCAGCAAACCTGCGGTGAATGTAATCTACCGGGACACTTTGTATTCGAAACCTTTTAGATTTTACATTATTTGCATAGAATTATATTACAAATTTGGCACGCCACTCACTTCGAGCGTTCAACTATTCAAGCAATTCGGAATAAATTCCTAAAACTCACACTGCGTCATGTGCATGTGTCAAATTGTCCGCAGTCGTGTGTAGCGACATGACAGTGTAATCGCCAACGTTCACTTGTTGGCTTTTACGTGCATTCGAAAAATCTGAGTGTCTATTTTATAAATGGTCTTTGGCGAAAATGTCCGTTTTTCACACACTAGCGCACTTGTCCGCCTGCCCACTGACCTGCTGCAAAGCGCACGCACACACACACACACCCATTGAGGCATGCAATTTCCCATTTTCGTTGCCGCTACTAAGGTGTATTGTCGCTGTGTGCCCGCTTCCTCGGCGCAGGCAAATACTTGTGCAACGCAAATATGCTCGTGTAGCACAGCTGAGCCAAAGCCATCAGCGCAAATGCAGCTTGGAATCGTCGTAGAGTCCTTGGTAGGCAAGAGACAGGCAGCTGTGGCAGGAGTAAGATATGTGCATAGGCCAAACTGCGAAGAATTGGCATTCATCTGCATGTGCCGTTTGGCATTGCCCGGCGCTTATTTCATTCATTCGAGCTGAGCGACGCGACCCCGGCTCTTGCCTTGCTTTGCAGCTCGACTACAAATCGAATGTCCGTCGTCGTAGGTAGTGCCGTGTGTCCGCCGCGCTGCTGTACGAACACTGTTTTATTATCGCAGTTAAATCGCTTTCAAATCGCCGCATTCAACACAGCGCGGCCATGGTGTTTGACTTCTCTACTTTGCCTCTTTTGAAATACGCTGTCCGGATAGTTGGTCACGTTAGAGGCTTTGTGGATATGTGTGTAAGTGTGTGCCGTTCGCCGCATCATTGATGGGATTAGTTATGCGGGTCATGTACATGTCGTAAAATGTTTTTGCTGCAGCCATGCAGCATCTAGCAATGTGCCGGTCTACGTTGCTCTCACTTACAGGGTGTTTCACAGAAGTTGATACGTTTTTTTGAATGTTAAGTGATGTGGAAAGGTCAATACTATTTAAGATTTTCTTCCATTTTTTTTTAATTTCTTGATTTAACGGACAAAGAGAGGATCCGGAAACTTCGAAACGCTTGTTAAGCCCCGAACACTCACTTCGAAATTCACTCGGTGGTTCAAAGCTGAAGATATTAGATTTAAACTCTATCTTTGTCTTATGAAGCTTCTGCAGTCTCAGATAGATCTTTTGGTCTTAAGCTACGCGCTATTTATTAGAGAAATATTCTAAGTTCGTCTTTGGTGCTTTGTAAGACTTTATCAAGGCTGTTCTAAGAGTTCATAGCGAGCTCGTGTTCCGTCGCAGGAATTTCTTGTTATTTTTTTATTAGTTGATAATGGAGTAATGCAGATTTTTTTCTCATTTTTCCTTTTTGGGGGTTTCAGAGGACTATACTGAGTTCTTCTTTACTTGTCTCCTGCGCTCCAAGCCGCTCCGTTGTGAAGGATAATTTACCTTCTATAACGTACCTCTCTGAATGGTTCAATGCCTGTAAAGTTGAAGATGGCTCTATCTAGTTCCTGTATGGCACAAACCATCTCTTTGCAAGCCCAGTCAAGCTAACTCATCTGACAATGCGATTCCTTTGGTCCGATTACATCGCCTACAAA